>CCAG010019435.1:0-29249 GCA_001077435.1 Glossina morsitans morsitans | reverse complement strand
ATACCCAGTTAATTGGTTGAAAAGCATTCACTTTAACTGTGAGCTTCATTCCCGGCACCTCATATGAAAATGGCGATAATTTGCTTGCAAATCTTTCTGTGCTACCCGCGTCGAAATAAAATCTAATGCTTGCTTATATCAAGCGGTCTAAACAATTAAAAAAACAACAAGAAACTTCAAAGATCAAATGAAACGAAAATTACTATCCTAACCTATTACGAATAACAAAATAGATCGGTAGATAAATTAAAAGAGGAATGTCATGCTAAACGAAGAGAAAAGCAATTGTGTTCGACTATGACCTTATCTTTTACTATCTACCTATAGTTGGTTTCTAGCATAAGTGTGCTATAAGAATAACATACAATGAAAGCGTACAGATGCCATTGCAATGCAAAAAACATGATTGTTGGCTCAACTTACGCTCATATGATTTGCAGACAGTGCCAGTCTTCAAACGAAATATTTGAATATTTCATGACAACTCGATCAATAGTATGTAAGCTGCAGTTGTTGAAGGAACGTTACTTTTTTGATGAGGGTGCAGGGCTTTCGTCGGTTGCTATCTTGCTTGCTCGCGGCTGAGTGCTGACTTAACTTTCGAGCGTTTTTTATGACTATGCCTTCGGGTTACCAAAATGGATGCGAAATTAAGATAACTAAAGCAAGAAAGTGGCCGATCGCAACGCCAGAAAACATCCCTAAGTCTCTTTCTACCTTTAATAATTGATATATAAGGAAACATATATAACAGTTTCTCTCTTTTCACATACAACACGCGAAAATTTTAAAAATCTGCATAACTTTATATAAAGCGGAACGAATCTTGAGGAAATTTTCTCAGTAAAAACTTTTTGAACGTGTGTTGCTCTAGTGTCTCAATTTAAATGAAAAATATAATAAAATATATACAAAATTGTATAAATTAACTAAAATCAAATATCATTATCTTAACAATCATTGCAAATCATATGTTGTGCGCGTTAAGCATGAAAACTTAATTGCATTTAATGTTATTCTAGGAATTTCCTTATCAATGCAAACCGTTTTTATAATTTGTTCATAATTACAAAAAGACTGGTTTCAGTTAATTAGATTTACATGATATTAAATTTTAATTATAGCTTACGGTGTGAATATCAGCGATTACAAGTAATTATTTTTTAAACTCACATTTATAGCACAAACAATGATACTAATGGCAAGCTGGCTGCCCATCTTCTTCCGCTTACATTTCGATGAAGCTCTTTGACGATCAACCACTTGCCTAAATGCGATTAAATGCGAAGAAATAGTGAAATGTCCCATAGATCTCAAGACTTTTATTTATTTTAATTATTCATATAAGCGAGAAATGTTCATAGGACTCACAGCAGAGAAGGCCATATTCTCAACTAACTGAAACTGACACTAATAAAAACGATACCTAACGCGCGTAATGTGCATATTTCTAGCAAGTATGAGTTCAGCAAAGAAACTCAACGATTGCATGTGTTTACGTGAACTAAACTCACATTAGCATCCTAACTATCTGCTTCCAGTGGCCAGGATTAGTGCAAGATAGATCTGGCCTGCATATCAGAGTTAAACCTATTTGAACTGCATTGAATTGAGTGACTCTTATCTGATGAACAGGACAGACACAGTGAGTGACCTTTGTTACTCAATGAAACCCGACTTAAACAGCTTACAAGCTGGCGAGATGGGTCTGGTTACATTTCCAAACATATTACTGATCTGGAATACTGGAAAAATGTAATCACCAGTGACTGCTATCGTAGATGATAATATAGAAACTTCGTAGTTATCGACTTGACATTCTATTTAGGCCGTTGCCTTGCTGCTGTTTGTCTTTTTCGCGCACATATCAATATATATAGAAAATTGATTAAAAAATATGTAAAAGCATGCAGAGTCAAACCTATTAGGTTAGCTTTAGTCTTCGCTTCGTCCAAAATTTCATCCAAAAATTCTTCAACAGTTTCTCTTGCACTTTTTATTAAGCATTTATTTTGAATACATCCTATGAAGAGAAAGAGAAAACCCGATATAAAAACAAAAAAAAAAAAAGAAAACCAATCCAGCAAAAAGCAATCCTATATAGCAGCAGAGTAATGTAAATGAAAACAGAAAATATATAATGAAAAAAAAAGCAAAAAAGCAAAAATAATAAAGAAAAAAAAATGCGCAAAGTATGAGGAAAAATGATTTATTGCCAGCTATGATGGCTATGGTGATGAGGATGATGGTTGGCTGACTAGTTAAACGGTTGGTTTGCAGGTTCCATAATTTCAACTAAAGAGTAGTCTGGCTGGTATACTAAGTAGTTGTGCGCTCTGCCTGACAGAGAGAAGCATGTAAACTGCAGACTTAACGCCGTTCTGCATGTGCATCTATGTTTATATGTTTATACATACAAGTAAATTATTTTTGCGCTAATTATTTATTATAAACAGTCGACCACAAAATTAATTTATTTACCCATAATTGCTATTCAATTACATTCATATCCGCGTTACATAGAAATTGGGCTAAATGTTTAAGTTATTCACGTTTATTCTTGCTTTCACAAGATCTTTCCCAGGTGTTACTATCAAATATCATTTTAAATCATTCCAATTAAACCAAATTGTAAACATACGTCTTATTTTCGAACAAGGAACAAATTGCTCGATGTAGTTTGTACAAAGCTTATCTATTTCTTAAGTAGTTTTCATCTTTCGACAATCTTTTATTCTGTTTCTTTAAATATAATATCACCCATCACTCAGGTGTCTTATTGGTCTAACATGGCGAGAAGTGAGAAAAGAGAAAGTAAGTTTTAGGTCTTTACCGACTGAGCGCTCACTAGCCGACTCACCACCAAAGTTAACTCTACCACACTGTCCATGTTCGTCGAGAGAAACGAAACGAGAACAACTAATGTTGTTTGTAAATGTGTATCATATTTTCGGACATGTAGTAAATGAAAATCTAAGTCTCTCTTGTAAGAAACGTAAACAACAATTCTCAGATTTTTTTTTCTCAAAGGATTTCTGTTCTATAAATACTGTAAGCATTTTAGTAAGTAAGAGTCATATACATTTTCAATCCTAGCCCGTGCATTTAAGTCTGAATCAGTTCCGTAATTAAATTTTTGGGTTTTGTAAGCTCCGGTGGCAACCAATAAAAAATGATGCATGGACTTGCAAACGGACAGACATGAATTCATAGTTTTAGATCGATGAAGAGCTGTCCGATCGTTTGCAAATCTAGTGCTCAGTTGAGTGGATCAGCATAACAATTACGATTGAAATCATGCTAATGATTTATTGGCAGCTTAAGGGTCGTAGTTTTCTATCTATTTTAAGGTATTCTTTGGGTCAGACTATGCCTTTGCATTGCAAATGCGTCCAAAGAACTTCGATCATTTCACATCCATTGTATTATTAGGTATATACTTATCATCCGATCATCTTAACAAATCGCAGCGAACTCTTACGCCAGGAATGGAACCAGAATTAAAGACGCGGAATTTTTTATTTGCGATTATTTTCTCCATTACTGTACAATAAGCAATATAAAATGATCTAAAGTTGAACAGCGTTGAACTGTTCAGTGATGAGGGGAAACTATCAATTATTCTACATATGGAATTTATTTATTTATTCTTTTCATTTGTCGTAAAGTGCGCTTTTTTTATATGCACTCGTATACAACCACATGGATCGTTTATTGTGTGGTGCTACTAATATAAAATAAAGCAACAACTTGTTTAGTTCATCTGACCCATGTTTGAAAAAAAAAAAATAAATAAATAAATAAGAAAGAAAAAAGCAAAACGAAACATATACACACATACGTGTGTAAATATAAACAAATGGTAGTTTTTTCTTACTACTGCCGTTGCTGCTACTACTGCTGATGCTTATGCGGTCGCTATAGATGTTTGTGTTCTTGTTGCTAGCGATTGTTGTATTTAATGCAAGCAGAGATTTTGTAATTGTAATAGTACGGATGATTTCAAGCATCTTAATCAATTTGTTCTCTTTCTCTTATCGACGTACCGTGCCTTACACCACAAAAAAAACCGTAGCTTTACAGCTCCCTTGGTAGCATTCAGTGTCAGTTAAAGGCTAGCTTTAAAATTTTTGCGTCTAATCTTACCTCAAGTTATTTTTACTGATCTTCTTCTAGTTCTTTTTAGTCAATCGACAAGTCAGAATTTATCGTCACGCCCCATGCAGCCACAAACCTTGTTATAATTGGAACTACCAGTTGTTTAACTGAATGCTTTAGCCCCTCCCCGTTTGTCCAAATTTTGATAGACTGGATGTTTGAGGGACTAAACGTAGCAGTCATTACATATATTGTGAAATATAAGAGATATTTAATTCAACGCTTTTCCCTGCACAAAAGCTTTCTTAAAATCGTTCATCAATTTACTGGAAAATTTTTACTAGAAAATAATATTCCATGAGCAACCAACGCGCTCACAGTCCCATAAGAAAATTTGACGAGAGCGGTGAATACAGCTAGGGCCTGTCTTTTCCATCACTACATTACATAGATGCAACAAACGATCCTTGGTTTTTTTACGCAGTTCCGCAAACTGCTCTTCGATGTTTTGGTCAACATTTTTTGTTCAAGAATTTGAACGTAAGACCAAAATTGTATCAAAAATTAATTCATCTAAGAGCTTCTTTCGTAAAATTATTTACTTGCCTGCATACGGCACGAGAAACAGAACAATAAAATCTTCTACAGAACATAACATAGGTAACAGGCCGTCCCAGCTAGGGACGGCGTAAATATATATAGAACATTGAGTAAAGAGTACAGAGCACTCAAGATTCGTCTTAATATAAATGTGTATAGTTTGCACTTCTTGGTTTCCTTTTGCTTACAACATTCGTCAAGTCACATAAATAGATGCTCGTTATTGAGTAAATCATATCACTAAACGTATATACACTTATATATACGAATTGAGATGTACGCATACATTGACAAGACATTAAAAGATTTATGTATGAATCAATTAAACGCGCTAATTAAATTGCAATTATAAGTACAATTTGATTAACATACATTATAGCTAATTAATTATGTTATTATCCAGTGAGACTTGCTACTATCGCACCAAATATACATTTATTGGTGTTTGGTTATTATACGTATTAGTTCTCGTATTATCGGCATTATTCTAATGACATATCTATGCAAATTATTCTTGGCAGGTATTTACTATTGACAGGTTGTGTATGGTTTCTGTAAATGAAAGAAAAGCTCATTTTTATATATGTTACGATTGACAAAAAAAAATATTGAGCCCTTTCGAAATCATTATACATTCTTTCATTACACACATATGTTGGTAATATATCCATACTGTTATCATAATGTGGGCAGTCCATATCGTGGCCTAAAAGATCTATTGTGCTAGCGTGTGCCTTTAGCCCTACAGTTCTAGGATTCTTATCAATCCGGCCGCTGTCTTTGGTCCTGAGCATAAAATTCTATCAGCCGTTATGTTCGCCAAACATTTGATTTCTGATTCTGCCGGTGGCCTTTCATTGCCAGAGTATACAATGGGACGTTTCGCTCGTCCCTTGGCAGAATCTACTTATGTTTTTCTCAGATGATACCTGGCGGATTTACGACCCGTGCATAAGCCGCCGATATATATCCACACACTCCCGTTATTAAGATTAGCCAACGGTTACGAGGCTCGATATTTCTTAGACTATTTATTTTTCAAAACACATTTGAAAATTGAATTTTACGTAAAAGTAAAAATTATGCTAGAAAATATATTGTGATACTATGCCGCTCACCGTCTATTTAGCTAACGCATAAAATACATAAAATTTATTATAAATCTTATACAAGATTTATCGATAATTATTTAAACATTATGCCAAGAAAATTATGTAAATATTCACAAGAAGAAATATAATACAGTCAAGAGAAAAAATTCTCGTGTGGATTTAAAAGATTTGCATTTTTTTTTTTTTACTTTTCACATAAAAGACAGCAAATTCAAACATAGTACGGTACGCTATACAGTGAGAGGGAGAAAAGTCTTTGTACATATTTTACGATTTTCATAACAATTTCATTGATTCGGTTAGTGTAGAATGAGGTAATAGTCTGCACTCCCTTAAGACTGACTACGGAGGCTATAATAGATCCTTTGTGATACCTAGGAGGAAGAGCTACTATATCCAAGGCAATTAAAGTGAAGTGGAAGTGTTATATGTCTTATCACTGCTACTGCACAATAGTTAATGATTTTTAATGAAAAGCCTGCGAAGACTCTAACCCTTGCAGCAAAAATCAATATATTTTGCCCCCTTTATCGCCCAAGCAACATCGAAGCAGAGCTGTTGGACAATCGCTCGCATATCGTTGTGTTTAACCCGTTCGAGACCGATTGAACACAGTTTGCAGGCAATGTAAATGATCAGCAATTATCAGATATTCTTGATTTGTTTTGGATTAAAGATTCCTGCAAAGTATAATAAGCAAAATTTGGCATGGATTTTACTTAGCCCCTAAAATGGCAGATTTTAAGGCAGAAGCATCAACATTTGCTTTGAAGTCAGAAACGAAAAATAATACTGATAGATGGACAGACGGTCGGATTTAATATTTCCTTGAAGCACAAGGTATTATTAAGATTTCATATTTTTATATATAACCTTAAAGTTATTCATTATAACAATCCTCGTCAGAAATGAGTCCGAAAATAGACGAGATTCGCCTAAAAAAAAACAGTCAAAGGAATAAAATTTCAAATATCTACGCGGAATTAGTCTAGAGGTTGTAGTAGCCAAGAAGGGCCGTTCGTCTAATGCCTTGCGAACGACAAGACTGAAAATGTTGTCAAGCAGTCAATGGAACAGGCTTTTTAATAGGAAACTTCTAAAGAATTTCTTGCAAGAAATAAATCGTTTTAAGCTCCTTCGCATCGAAGAGGTACTAAGCACTCAAATAATTTTATCACTATCTGGTTTTATGTTTGTTTGTAATTAAGAAATCAATCTCGAAAATTTTATATATATATCTCTGAAGAATGAATGAATTCTAGAGCAAAGTGAAACGCTACGCACTGCGTTATCGTAAAAACCGCAAAAATCATTTTGTTGCTCTCTCTTTCTTTTGCATCCAAGATGGCGGAAAATTGATAAGGGCGGTGTTTTCTTGCAACCATTACTAAACGAAACATCACCGCCATAATTGTGAAAGTTTGAATGGATTACAAAAATTGAGTACAAATTTTTAAAAATACAGCAGAAGGAAATTCTTCGAATTTTAGCGGATTACTATAAAGTAAACTATGGAAAGTTTTTCTTATATATGTATAATAAACTTTCCATTTTTCTTTCGTCGTAGGCTGTGATTTAAGCAGTTATCTTCTTCCGATCCTAACACTAAGAAATTTCCATACAATTTTTCGAAATCTCGATCGGTATGAGACTCGTTGCAGACCTAAGAAGTTGTGAACTGGGATCAAAAGAAAGACGAACATATAATTTAAAATGTGCGAGTATATAAAATATCGGAAATGTTTTATTTTCTAAATCGATAGCACTGTGGGAGACATGTGTGCCAAATACGTGATTAGTGTTTGAACTGCGCTTAGTTTTGTGTGACACAAAAGTGCTTTTTCCGATTATTTGTAATATGTGTTTAAGGAGATGATTTTTGACTACCAATCGGTCATGAAACAGATTATTGAGCATATATTGTGCAAAAGCACAGCCAAGACCGAAGAACCCGCTTCAAAGTCGTTCAAAAATAGGGGTAATGTGAATAGTTTTCCTCGATCAGCTTCATGTTGTGCACTATGAATTGTTTCCGCCGGACCAAACTGTTAATAAAAAATATTATTTGACTTTGACGACCACTTTGAAGGCGACGAAATAGATTTAGAAATATGAATATATTTCAAAAGGAAAAAATTAAATTGGTCTTAGTTTTTGGACACAGGGTATCTTAAAATAAATTTTTTCAAATAATTTCGCACCTTTGCGAATATGAATGCTCTAGCACTGGAATATTTAAAAACCACATTTTATTCATTTCATTTTACAATAATTTGGCGTAAAATTCGTCAATGTTGTAGCATTCATTGTATATTCAATAGGATGTTTTGATTATTCCTTCCTCACAGAATATTTCTAATCCGATTTCAAATAACGCCATTGCTTCTTTAGTTTTACAGCTCTTTAAAAGATGGATCAAGCATATTTCCCTGAACGTCTACGTTAAAGGCATGGAATAATAACAATCGTGAGAACTATAAACAATGGTAAGTACCTCTTATGCATTTTAGCGAACACAACCGCAATTTTTACGCGAAATATAAATTAAATATAGATTAATGTATGAAATTTTAGATCCATAGACCTAATCAAAAGCTACAAAAAAAAAAAAAAATTAAGCAACAACATCTATTCAAACACTACCTTAGGATAATAACAGTTTTTCAAAACTATCCTATACCTCTAACATGATTGCTTTGAATTTTAGTTGGTAGAATTCCTTTTTAAATTGCAATTTGATAGAAATATTGATTAGCAAAAACCAAACCACTACATTCGCTTAGTGACGGCCCCTGCTATCCCTCTTTTAAAGAAAATATGCGAAAATTAATTATTGGATTGTTCAGATAATCATTTCTGCTGAAAATGAAAGATTAAAGCGCTCCACGTAATCATGGCCTGAGGTCTGAGCGATCTCATGGGTTGTTTTCCGACGGTTCGCTTCAGTTAATGCCTTTTGCTTTGTCGTTATTAGTTTCAACTGGCAATATGTAAGTGCGAATTTGCCTGTGAGAAAATGCAATTACAGTCTTTAAAAAAAAAAAAAAATTAAATTACTTTTTGAACAACCTTTTAATTTCGTGGTTATTATAGAAATTGTTTTTGATCGAAGTCCATTGAATCCATTTCTCCTCTAATGTGAGACACAAATTATGATTTCAACGTAGAAACGTAGCAATGTCTTCATTTAGAATAAGACCTATGACGAACGGAGGAAGTGAAGATTCTTCGCTAAGGTCGATAAAATTATTCCTTTTTACTTCTTATGTTAAATAATGTCATTGCAAATTGCTTATAGGAATTGTTTGCCTGCACTATTCCATCTCTCGGATTTTTTTTCGATTTCTTATTTTAAATCCTTCTTAAGTTTCGATTCTATTGTGATTCGATTCTATTGGGTCGAAGGCTCGTTAGAGAAAGTCGAATGAGTGTCCATTAGGAAGTTCTTTTTGTGGGAAATTCGATACATTTGCAGATACATTTTATTCCTAAATTATCAAGCAAAGCATGTTAAGCCATAACACAATAAATACTGAAATTACTAGCTCTTTTCTCAGCGCTTACGTAGCGATTTTCAAGCAAAATCGATTCAATTAGTCGATACGAGAAATGAAATGAAGAAAAGAGATTATGGAGCAGAATTTACTTTATTTCATCGATTCAGTGTTTGAAAGCAAACGTTCAATAATTTCATAGCACAGATCGTGAATACTTTGCACCATTTCTGTGTGCTTTGGTTTATGAAAAACCAGAGTTACCGATGACTTTTTGGAACATTCTTAATACAACAATATAATATTTAAGTAAACCCTTTTAGATCTCCTAACTAGTTAACGGTGTCGATACACTCGTATATTCGCCAAAACACAGAGTGTAAGGTCGAATTGATAAAATGACAAAAATATTTTCTAAAATACATTAATATGGTAAACACAATCATAATGATAAAATGTGGTAATCCGACATGGACGGATGGACGGATTATGATGTATGTATTCGTCGGGCATAGTTAACTAGTTAACTGTACGAAACTGTTAAAAACAATTTCGAGACTAAAAAACACAAATAGCTCTGATAGAAGAATAAATAGGTTTAAATCATTCAAAGAAAGCGAGAAACTTTACCGACTGCTTTACCGCGGGCGTTTCAATTAACTAATTCTCGCTACTGAACACATTCTGACATCAAATTGCAATAAACAAGAACTATACATAAATTGCTTGCCATAAAGATCGGAAATTCTATTAAAACATTAAGCAGAATGCTGCCGTGTAAGGAGAGAGAAAAGTGGACGATTACTCTACTGCCAGCGGGCTGATTAATAAAATTGAGGCACTTTTTCATTATCATTTTCTATTTTTTTCACGATTTGGAAGTGTGACCTTACCTTAGGTTGGTGAATTGATTGATATTCAGCAGTAGATATATTCGTGGAGAACAATTTCTTTATCTAACGTTGGAAAGTTTAAAATACTCTTCGTTCAGAAGATATGATTTCGTGTTATTTTCTTTTTTTTGTTTTGTTTTAAATTAATATCACAATATTTTGAAGATTTTATTCAAAATTTACAAATAATTTAATTAAAATTTTCATTTGGTTGATTATTTTTTTATATTTACAGTTTTGAAGAAATTTTTCTTCTCTTGCTCTTTTATTTACACGATATTCTTATGGAATTCCGATAAATGTATTTATTTTTAAAATTTCGATAGAATTTTTTATAAATAGGAAATAAAATTGTAAAGATTTGCACGGTAATAATTTGATGAAGCTTAAGAATGATGAGAAACGTAGAATAAAGCACAACAACAATAAGATGCGAAAGCAAATATAAATTTCGATGTTGACGCGAAAATTTTCGTTTTCTACCCATAAACAATTTATTTCAAAAAAGAAAGAGAAAACAAAAAGGAACAAAAAACTTTTAATGATAATTGAAACTTTTTTTTAATGTTTATTGTAAGTTATCACTGCGCTCCTATGATAATAACAATGACGAGGATGGTGGCAAAAGGTATTTGACGCTCGCTTGTCTTATTTCCTTTATTTTTGTTTGTGATTTCGTTTTTTTTTTTATCACTTCGAAAGAAGAAAACAAGACCAAAAAAACTGCTGCGGGTCATTTAAAGTTTATCAGTGCGTATGCGGATTTCAGCAGACGACGAAGCAACAGCGGCTTGAGATGATACTTTGAACAAGGCCGTGTATAGTTTTTGGGCAACATTGTAGTCGCCTCAATAGAGCATCAAGTGTTGTTGTTGTTGTTGGTGACATTTTTCATGAATTATTTATTAATTTATTTATTTTTGTGTTTTTGTTTTTTTTTTTTGGTCTGGCTTCACACAATTGAATTTAAACGAGTTCAAGGTCAGCTTTGATAAGAATTTAAAATTTAAATTTTACTTTTTAATAGAATTTTTATAAATCCGTGACGATTGATTGTCTTTTCTTTTGCACTTGGACAAAAGCTCTATTTGATATTTTGTTTTTTTTTTTTTTTTTTTTTTCTTAACAGATATTTAAAATTAATTTAGCAAATAAAATTAATTCTTTGGTTATGAAAAATTCAGTTTTCTTCGTATTTTCCAAAACATTTTCACATTTTCATTAAAAATTTTCCTTCGGTTTTTTTTTCTTTTTCAATATATTCACTTTAGTTCGGAATTGTTTTTCATTTTAATGCAAATTTTTATTTAATTATTTATTATATTTGATAACTAAGCTCCGAAGGAAAAAAGTGTTAAAAATTAAAGTTTAAAAATTATAAAACGAGAAATACAATTAAATATATATTTTTTTTTGCTTGAATTAATACAACCGGGAGGGGGACTTAAGCGTTTTGAAATACTACACGTCTATTAAACACGTTCATTCAAAAACAACTAAACAAACGCGCTAACAGTGAATTCACAACGAACCTCAATACTTGTAAACATTCCAATAAATCTATTTCGCATGTTGCTCCAGTCAACACATACACTCTGGCAACATTTGTTGCTGGTTTACTGGGAAAATGATGAATTACTTAAGGAAATATATGTAAATAAAAACAAAAAGAAACAAGAACAAACCAAACACACAGCAAAACGCGCACACATACAACAAAAATGTTTTCAATTCTAGTTGGAAATCATTTGTTTTGTTTACTTCGAAGCATTTCGGCAACACGTTGACTTCATATGCTGTTGCAATGTTATTTGTTCTCATGGAAATGTTGCAATGGAAATGTATATACATATATATATATATATATACACACAATTTAACTAACATAAAGCAGATATATTGAATTTATAGCAACATTTCAATTTTGTTTTTCTTTTCATTGTCTTTCTTGCTTTTTTGTATTTAATTGGCGGTGTTTATTGTTTGCCTCAAATACACACATGTGTGTGCCACCTATGCTTACTTACTGGATATATTTTCTCGGTTTTCCAGTTTGCGTGAATGGTAAACAAAACTTATTATACCGTTTGAACACTTCAGCCAAACGCAATTGATTTGAAATCTGGCCTATGTTATGGTAAGAACATAATGATTAGTCTACGAAAATGATATGAAGTTTACAAGGAACAGATCGACATAAAAGTCGATATAAGTTGAAATTTCCTGTTCGTAAAAAGAACTTTTATTACACATGGCAAGCCGCCATCAATTCAAGTAGATTTTATCAACCGCTGATATGTCAATAGACCTATGAAAAGAATTTCCATTGTACTCTTTGCCCATAAAAATCAAAATGGGATTTCTTTATCAACATATAATAAAATTTCCCCGCTTTTTCCTGCTTTTTCCGGGGGTTGGATACACCTAGGGATGATGTTCAATGTCCGAAATCCATTTATACCCTTTGATTGACTGTTAAATGGTTTTAAATTGTCTTACTTTTGTCAGCGACGTTTTTTTTTTTTTTTTTTTTGTAATAATACCAACCACGCAGTCGCATTCCCTATTCATGTAACACGGTGACGTTGGGAAAGAACAGACGAAAAACAAGGAAGTACGGAGATAGTCGCCACAGCCTAGTATGGATGTTATGCCCTCACCAACTAAGCACTCGATATACCTACGACCAAAGCAGACTCTACCACGCTTGAGATTTGAAGGCGCGAATACTAATTTCGTACTAGAACTACTAG
This sequence comes from Glossina morsitans morsitans, assembly GCA_001077435.1. NCBI lineage: Eukaryota > Metazoa > Arthropoda > Insecta > Diptera > Glossinidae > Glossina > Glossina morsitans. The sequence goes on along the minus strand of CCAG010019435.1, from coordinate 16,299 downwards.
GTCCCTAGATCAATTGAAAATTCTAGACTAAGAGCGTCTGTAATAGTATATGTGGTTTTTCTTTTTTGGCAGAAAATCCTGCTGTTAGGAAAAATCACCTGTCAATTACGTACATAAAGATTAAAGTTGTTAAACTGAACCCTAACTTCACGACTTGATGAAAAGAAAGTTTAAAACGAATATGCACATTCTATTATCCATCGAAGCAAGCGGGCTCTTCATCCGTTAAAATACAGCTTGCGAAAGTGTTCCGTCTTTAAAGAAGAAAGAAGAAGCACTCAAACGTATTCTATAGGAAACTTTGTTTTGTGGCTTCCACAAGAAATGAAAAACATGTATACGCCTACAGTTCGCCTAACTTTCACTGTGTTAGGTATCCCTCCACCACTGTTACCTAACAAATGTTACTATAAGTTGTCTAAGTTCAACAGCAAATAATCTAGAGAATCTTTACTAATAATACAAAATGATAGCGTGTATCTGAAATTCGTTTTTGTTTAAATGGAATTTTTTGCTTTTGTTTTTTTGGTGACTTGAAAAGAATTTAAGAAGAAAACAACTTTAGTTTAGTATGTAGCACGTGTTTTTATTCATTCATATATATATGTATAATTCTGTGCTTTTTATGCTTCAAATTTTATATACATATTTATGTATATATATGTGCTAATATCGCATGCGTGTAAGTATGTTTGAATGAGTTTACTTTGTTTGTATAATGAAAAGTGATAATGAAGGGATTCTTTTGGCCCTTGTGACACTTTCGCTTGTAACAATTCTTTTTTTTTCTTTTTTTTTTTAGTTTGGAAAAAGTCTTTTCTTGTAGTTGTTGATTAAAAGGTTCATTTGTAGCGGTATGATTGACTTCTAAGAAACGTAAAGCTTTTTACACATAAACTTTGACTAGAAGTTTTGACTCTTAACTCTTGTTTTAAACATCCTCTCTTACTGTCTTTATCTAAATTATTTATTGAATCAAGCAGGAATCTTGAGTTCATAACCACAAATGATTTATAATAGAGTGGTTAGAAAAGATGGTAAATCCTACTTTGCTTTGGTAAAGCTTTTCATTTTTTACGCTATGAGCTTGCAGAACTTTTCATGATATGGACACTGTAGGACTTTCAATGAATTAAAAAATTCTTCGCATGAAAAAAAAACGAAAACTGAAAAACATGAATTCGTGATTAACTTACATGCGATGAATTCTTATAATATTTTGTGAGAGCAACCTTAATAGAAACGAATACCGAAACGAACATGTAAGCTTTACCTCGGTGATGAATTTAATCACAGAGACTATTCTAGCTTTGAGGAAATCCGTTCAAAATGCTATATTCAGGCATCAAATATCAATGTCGGGAACGAAAACAAACTAATAACGCAAAATGTCTTATCGTGAGTTTTAAGGTTTCTTAAGCATCAAGCTAGGGTCCACTTAGCCTTTGTAGAAAATGTAGTTGCCCAAGATATTTAAAACCTGTGGATATCATACAGCTTTCACAGGCTTATTCACGCTTTCAGGTTTTAAACTGAATTTGTTATGTGCTCCATCCGTCCGTTAGTCCATCACGAGAATCAATTCCAATGTACCGCTTTCTTTATTCTGCTTTAGGCAGATGTTTTGAGTTTCCCCACCGAGCTAACTTAATGCTTCGTCCGTCCGTCTGATAGTCCACCACGCATTCAGTTTGTCCGTTATATTTTCAAATTTCACAAAGATCAGCAATTGAGATATGAAGCCGAACCTTTAGCTACATGTTCTTGATCTTTTTTAGTGATCCACTGTAAAAATTGCCGGAAATACCACAACACTCGCCTTAAAAAGAAAAGACAAGACATGAAAAGAAAGAATAAGATGTATCGGGGGTTTGCATGGAACAATAAATGTGAAAGAAGTTGCCGTCGGCTTATTGACACACAGCCCAGGGTAGGTAGGTTGAAGATGATTTACATCAAAACGTTTGTACTCGTTTTCATTTGACCTTCCAGTTCGACAGTTTCTATTTGTATAAAATATCATCAGTATAGTGTTCAATGGAATAATGCCTTAATAGTAACTGCTTCCGGAAGATATAAGGTATGATAACTCTTTGTCCGTAGTATAGTAACGGTAAGCGAGCATAATTGATACCATGAACATGCAACAATTATCTCACTTTAACTAAAACAAATACTGGAACCCCTTTTTCTCTGAATGAATTCACATTTAATAACTTTTTATGAAGTTGTTGTCTTACAAAAAAAAAAAAAAACGAAAAAAGTAAAAAAATTAAAAATAAAAATAAACCAACATTTAAATAACAATGAAAAGGAAAAACTATGCCGACATTGTACTAAAAATTCATTACCATAGTAACAATAACAACGTTAAGGGAACAACAACAGTGGAGTGGCAACAGCAACCCGAAAAAAAGAAGAAAAAAAAAGCAATAGCAACACAAACTAATGAATTGAAAACGTACATGTAGCATATTAAAGATTTATGGGCTGTTTTTTGTACGTTGAAAATACCAACAACAGAACGAACGACGGTTTGTACAACCAGCCGCTGGAGAATGTGTACGTATGTATGTAAATGACACAATTCGTTTTTCTCTTAAAAATGAAAATTCAACTGGAAAAAAAGAAAAGAAAAAAACCATTCAGTTGCATATAATGTTGTTGGTTTTCAATTGAAAGTGAGAAGCATAGAAAAGTGGTTGTCGAATCTTACGCCATGCAGCAACGGTCAGCTTATTAAGCGAATTCCATATTATTTTTTTTTGTAGAGCAAGCAAGAAAAAAATCATTCAGCATCAGCCAGCAGCGACACCATCACAACACATTTCAAATTGATAAGCATGTACTTTTTCTATCTCTTTCTATTTTCTTCACTTTCTTTTTCTTTCTTTCCTTCTCTCTTTCTCTCACTCTTCCGCATATAAGGCATTAACAACTCTATTATATGCAGCAATAATGGGTTGGTTGACATCTCATTGTAATGCTTAATGTTCATGAGAGATTTGTAGTATGTAGTTATGATTTATGTATATATCAGAGAGTTATTTTATGCATATATCGTTTCAACCGCTCTTACTCAAAGTGTATATATAGACATACAAATTTATAAGAATAATTAAAGTCAAGTTTTCTAAATTTTAAATGGTGTTAATTGTGTGAAGCAATAAATTAAATGAGAAAAATAAAAAAAAAAGCCCATAATATGTTTGTCTTAATCAGCATTTATTGTGCCCACCTAACCTAACTAGAATTGTGTACACGCGTTTGTGCAAATATTTATTATCTTATCTTTTATTGTGAGGAAATACGCAATATACACAATAACTCTGATGATATTATTATTAAATTTACGTTCATACATATAAGAACATTGTTTCAGTTGTTAGGATACCACCTGCAACTGTGCAAGAAAACAATTTTTCTTCTCTTTACTCCACTAAACATTTTAGGAGGGTAAGCGAATTTGTTATATTTTCCTTAGGTAAAAATAAACCGAAACTTTTAGGCACCGATTTAGAACTGTGTGGCAGATGGTCAGTCAATTCGAATTTTTCGTCGGCGTCGAGCATTGTTACTATACATAATGATGCGAGGGTATACTCATATCGTATAAACGTTTGCAACGGCCAGAAGTCGGCCTTAAAGATCTGACGGAGTATATACATTATTAATGACAATAAAAATCGACTTAAGCAAGTCCGTCGGTCCGTCTATGTTATGCCAGTTGTAAACACTCTTTTGACCGCAAAAATGAAGCTACCTAGTTCAGCTTGAGCGGAAGAATTGATAGTTCTTGTAAATAGCTTGATGTTGAAAACGGGGCCAAATGCTTGAAGAAGACGCCCGCAGTAACTGAAAAAAAGGAGAACACCTCCGTTTTTCAAAAGCAAGAAAAAACTGTTTCTTCGCTCGTTACTCACAAACTGCGCCAGATGAACCAGTGCAGATTGGGCGCATATTGTAGAACGCATAGAACGTCGTAGGATCTGTACAAAAAATCGACTACCTACTTTGATAGTGTGTCATAAATGCATTTTTTTTTTTTTTCGAAACGTTTAAACGTATAAATAACATACAGAAGCAAGATCGAAAAGCCCCATAAAGTATGTAAATTCGAAAGTGTGAAATTCGGTGTGCGTGTATCTATTGTAGTTTATGCATTGCGGCTTATCTAACGGCTTCTTGCAAAACTATAGTAATTGATTGTTTCGATGAGCTTTAAGCGAACCAAATTTTGTCGCATTGATAAAATTTTTCACCCAAGAACTTCAATAACAGACACAAAAATGGGCAGACCCTTACGGTTCTTATTTAATGAAATTTTTAACATATTTCGCACTATGCCGGGACATGGGAAGGTGGAAAACATGTACACTAAGTCTTTGTCAAGATCTCTAAAGATCTCTGTGTTGTCACATAATGACAATTTGCCTTAATAGACAGCCCATTGCCTAAAGAAGAATATATAAAAAAGACATCGAATCAAAATGCAAGCACATAATCTTAGAAATCGGAGACAATTAAGCCAGAAAAATTGAATTTTACAAATTTAAAATATCTTTGCTTACCCATGGTAAGCTTTGGGGAAAATAATATAGTGGCATGTAATACTTTTTGGTAGTTAGGGCTTACACCAAAAAGTAAATTTTAGTAAAATAGGTCATGGCCAACCGTAGGAGGCCTGTCTATATTCGTCCTATATATCACTTAGTACATATGTGTATGTTACAAAATTATTGACAAAGTAAATACTCTTCACTTTTCGATCGGCAACTACGTAATAATACATGCGGCATAACTAAACAGCTATGTAAAGCAATAATGCGGGCTCAAGGCGAGTTGAACAATAATTTGAAAATTGTCTCATCAACACATACGCGTAGCCAGTGTGCGCCAGTCATCTATTCATATCTCTTCGTCTCGTTCCTTCGCAATTACAATCCTATGGTTTATAGCGTCCATTTGTTTTGAGTTAATTAAATATAAAACGGCATCTGCTTCAGAAACATTTAACATCCATTAAGCAGGCAATTCGTTTAATTGTTAGGCAGCAACAGCCGCAACATATAATAAGAAAATGTCAATCTTTATCGAACAATATCCTGATGAGTGCACAGTAGATATGAACATCTTCCCCGTTGAAAAGAAAACCAAATTGTAGTACAGTAATAATGGGAGGCGGGGGAGCGGACAAGGTTTATGAGCTGAAATTATGTAAACCGCATTAACAAAATATGAATGAAAGCGTATTAGGGCACTACGCAGTATATATATGTGCCAAAGTCAAGGTGTCGCGCTACTTTAGCGTTTAGTGGTCATTCGGCTCTCGAATGTTGAAATTTGTACTATGGATTTTTGTTGCCATTTATGGTTTTTGTTTCTCTTTTTTTCGTAGTTGAAAGTAAAATATAAAATATCGAAAGTCTGTCCATCTCATACAATCCATTCCGTTGTCCGTCTATCGTAGTAACCAAAAACAGGAAAAAAAAAGAGAAAAATTCCAAATCACATTCGAGTTGGTTTTAGTATTGAACGGCGAAATGAAATGGTCATAAATCAAAATGGTAGGACGGACGTAAAGTCTCACATACCTCACATGTACATACGATGAAACATATTCACATTCAAAAGGGACCTAAAACTTGTGTGTATACGTCGAGAATCAGGCAAAAGAACTGTTTGTGTGTGTGATTCGGTTTGCTTTGCTTTTTTGTTTTTTTGTTCTTTTTTTTTTTACTCACGGGAAATGAAATTGTTAAGGGTACAACAGGGAGACAGGGCAACTACATATTCAACAAAGCGAGAGGAAAAGGGTGAGTGTAGCTGGCAGGCCCAACAACACGAATCAAATACAAAACAAGAACAATATCGCAGGGCAACGAAAAATACGAAAAACAAGTACAAAAATAACAGCAAAATGTATGAACACGAACAAATGTAGAAACAAATGAAATGACGACGGGTTGACTGCTGTCAAAAGAACAAACATGGGCGCACATCACAGCCTAGCACGACACACAATACACTTATACAAAAGTATGGGCTCTGGTTAAAAAAAAAGGCAAACCAACTGGGTTTTAACATTAGCCGCGCGGGGGCATAAATTATTTAATGCGCTACCACCGCCGCACCATTACCGCTATAGGAAATTCAATGAAACGCATAAAAACAATCAACAAAAGCGATACAAGAAAAAAAATAATAATAAACGCAAACTTAGAGAGAAACACACACAAATATGTTATCAACGAAATCTTCTCCCTTTTCCCTTCAAAAAGTGTTGCAACAGAAATTATTTCAGTGTAAATTTCATCATTGTAATCAACGCCAAACTTTTATACGTAAAAATCCTTTGATGTAAAAAAAAAAAAACAAACAACATCAACTCGTGTTTATACTTACGCTTTATGATATTATGCTGACATGCAACGTTAATTTAAATAAATATCCTAAGCAATTTTGCTTACAATGTTTAACAAAAATTTGAAGCTGAAGCTCCCAAAGTTTTCGGATTTTGATATACAAAAGCAGACCAAGTTGGAAAACCACTCGATTTTTGGTGCAAAATACACACTTTACACTCCTGTTTAGCAAGCAAAGGAAGCAAAGGTTTAATCCAAATCATCTGGCGACATTCTCGTTACCTTCAGCGTACCTTCCGAGAAGAATCAAATTTTTAAACTTAAACGGTTTCTTAATTGAACTGAAGTTGAAACAGTCCTGTTAGCGAATCGTACGCTAGGTCTTTAATATCTCAACTAAGACTCAATTAAAAACTATTTCAGAACCAAAGTGAATATATTCAGGATCAAGTGAACGCATTTCAGGACCAAACGAATATTTATGAAGTGTTTTTATGAGATGACAATAGTATTGAGGTAAAAAGTAATTGCTCCACTTGTTCGTCGGGCTTTGTCAGAGTACTTAAATTCTCTTTTTTTGCTTTTTTAGCAGTCTATATGGCACGTGTGATTGACTCGACAGGTGAAATTTCACAATTCGCGATAATTAACATGAGCTTCAGCTAAGCAAAACAATCGAAAATATGTAAAATGTTTTGAATTATTTACGAGACATGTCAGACTTATATGTCAGCATTATGTTCCGGACATTTCTACGTTCGGAGAGTAAACAGAAATAGCATTTGGCATGGGTTCGATCAACAGAAAGTTGAAAGCCTCAGTTAATGGACATTTAAGATTAACCTAAAAAGGCATATGTTGTTTCAATTCTTTCCAAAGGAGGGAGGGTAAGAGTCAAAATATTTAAGTGAAGTGAATTTCAAATCACCCATAGATTTCAATATATACTTCTTTCCGATAGCGACTTGCATATAAAACATGATACGAAAATAGAAAATGAAAATAACGTAAAAATAACACATCATAGTGTAAATTGAAATGTTTTCTAAAGACAACCACTTTGACAATAGCTGCCGCCTGAACAGCAGCAACTGTACAAAAAAACATTGATTAAAACAGTTTAACCAAAAAATGAAAAATCATGTATCATCCATACTTATGTAAGCCCATATATGTATATATCACACACTCAGAATGTCTAGAATATCGGCAGCAACAACAAAATATTCGGAATAACAGGAATAATGTTGAAAGAAAGAAAGAAAAAACAAAAAAAAATTTCTAAATACAAGCGTGCATGTAACAGAAACCGTCTTTGTTCGCAATTTGTTCAAGTGATGTTTTTTTTTTTCTCTTTTTTTTTTTCCTTTTTGAAAATCCAAATCTTGTAACGAAAGCGTAGTTCTTATTTCATCTTTTTTGCAGCGGCGATAGTCTTGCAAATAAAAAACAAAAAAAAAAAGGACCATAAAAGCTAAAAAACATTTTCGTTAAGCATGGAGACAGAGCAAGTTGCTTTGACCTGTCTTTCGATATTAAAATTTTTTACATTTGACATGACTTGACATTTCAGGCTATACGTGACACTTGCTTGAAACAGAGAACGTCAACAGCACAGCAAGTATTATAAAATGCAACATAGTATCATAAGGTGTAACGTTTGCAGTCTACTTTTTCTTTCGTTTTTTCCAATCCTTCAAAAATTTGTAAAAAACAATTTTCATTCAATTCTAAATTGCATTTAGATGCACGGTTAAGAACCAAACTGCGGAAAGAATAAATATCTAATATTGTGTAATGTTACCCTTTGGTATCGAACAAAAAGGCACAAACACAAAATTATTACCAGTTAAAACCCTATAACCGGATAAGACCAATTATTAAATATCGTATCTCTTGTAAAGCCTAGTAGCACTCTCCAGTTATTTTCGTCATAAAACATCAAGATCATATACCCTGTTGCTATGTGAAGACTTGTGTTCCTTTTCCATTTTCTTCTCTTCACCTAAGTAGCCGAGTAGGTAAGGATCGCCAGGGACCAGCCCAATGTTTTGCAGGCTCAAATTTCAGTGCGGTAGAGTTTACTTCAGCCGGTAAGCCGACTGAGCGCACTCCCACTAGATTGCGGCCACTACCTTTCTATCCCCTTCTCCTTTCTCACTTCTTTATGACCGTCACCGTGTTGCGCCTAGATGGGACAACATCCCTTGAGTGTTTGGTCGTATTAAAAAAAATATTTTCTTTCAGAAATTTTTTAAAAGAATTCGTTCAAAAAATTGCACCTTCTTATCCAAAGTTTATTTATTTTTACGCAAAAATTGTATGTCTTTAAATGTACGTTTTCTCTTCCCTGTAGCGGCATTTCCAGCGTTTAATTTTTCTCTTCCTCTTTTTGTGGGGAGTAGACATGAAAATCCTAATTAATTCAGTATTTAGTATCGTCTGTCCTTGTCTGGGTCTAAATGTGTAATATCGACAAAATATCTCGAAAATTTAGATGAAAACATGGAAAGAAACATATTAACTAAGTAGGTGTAATAGAAGAATATATCAGCGGACAAACTGACAATAATGCTTAAATCGTCTCAGAGAATGAACATGAAGCGACTGGTTTAAGCCCTTCCGCTTAAGGCATATGTCGTTACCATAAGTTGTGTAGGCTATGAAAATAGGAAACTATTGTATATACATGTATGTGGGATAAGCTATGTTAACTATGGTTTGCAACCAACCATGACAAACAGGGCTTTTCGTCGATTAAAATGCGGCTGCCGAAGACTTTTCCAATCGCTATACTGATGTACAAAATGTTAAAAAAAATAGAGAAGAGAAAGGACAAGCAAGAAAAATTCTTGTTCTTACGAAAAAGTTACCAATCTTTTTGCGAGAGCATATATATACAATGTATATAAAAAAAGTTTTCGAATTTCTATACAAAAATCCCTCCCTATCTGAGCAAAAATACTATTTTTTCAAAGCTTAATTCAAGAAACTTTCGAATTGAGAGACGGGATGTGTCTCGTAGAATGAATATGAAACGGCTTTTGCCAGAGTGGCTATGCACACAGTACGCAATGTTAAACTATAAGGTGATTGCGCAACGTCTGTCTGTCTGACCTTCGGGTTGTATGTTTGTTCTTGGAGCACTCACATTCACATAGCAATCCCAATTTTATTTTACCCATACACTTTTCATTCCTGCGCATGTATCCATTTTGAAGACGGACGCGTTGGGCCGCAAAGCAGTCCTCCGCACAGATGTTATTTATTTCAAAACATGGCTAAGAAGCCATAAAAGCTTTAATATTTACTGAAGGTATTTCTCGGTGAAAATAAAATTTTGACTGAGAGACACATCCATCATTGGAAAATGTTGTGCTCCAGTGATTTATTCGCTTCACGGTGAATAGGCTTCTATCTATATATATATCCGTGTGATACCTTCCCGTTTAACAACATATGTGCCTTTTGTGAATAACTTTCAGCCTTTATTAGCTAAATATCTATAAAAGAAATTTCGATCTTAGGTGAATCCATTTCTCTAACTATTGTATAGGGACGTCGCAGCACAGACATAGTTCATAATCTAAATATCTACGTGGTATTTAAAAGGTGATGGAGTCTTTCTCTTTCATATTGATTTAAAAAAGTTAAAAATGGTCGATAGAAGAAATATTCTTAAGTAGAAAAAATCCACCACCAAAAATGCACACAGACATACCCACGCGTTAGATACATGCGTACATCAAAGTGATGGCTGGCTGTCAGATGTGTTTGTCAAATTTTTAGAACAAATCAAATAATCTTGTGAATGTCAAACGTACAAACCTTTGCTTCAATGTGTGAATACACACCCCTATGCCTATCCCTATGCCTATGCATGTTTATATGCACGTAATGCGATAGAAAGTAATGGACTGAGAAAGGCAAACAGCAGTGAAGTTTTTATGTTTTTGGTGTTATGTGTGGAGGTTCGCAAAGCATACACACACACACACACACACACACACACAATTTCTGCATGTCTGACGAAACTTTTCATTTCCGCTTTATGCTTTCAAATGCAGATTAATATCCGTTTTGTTTTTTTTTTTTTTTTGCTATATTTATAATAGAATCATACACACACATGCACACTACATCTAAGTGAAATTCTGCTCTATTTGTAGGATAGATATTCAGTAAGTTTTACATTTCCGTAGAAAGTTTCAAAAGCAAATGGGAGAAAAAATGTGAGTTTAAACATCCTTTCGGTTAAAATATCCACTTATTAGATAGATCCAATGCTTCTATATATGTCTAACCGAATACATATGCAAAATAAATTCATATTAATTTTAATCTCTAAAATTCCTTTAAATTTTGCACAAGAGAAATTTTTTTTTTTTGAACAAATTAATATTCAAAATAATTCGAATCAATATCACTTTTAAAATGGAAAGGTGTTCCTTTCTTAGAAAGAACATTCATGTATTTACTATTGTGGCTTGAGATTGAGAAGCTCGCTCAGCTTTGCTTCACTTAACGGAAAAATGTGTAATGATCAGGAGATCTTATATAGTTGTAGTAGTTGGACATTTTAGTAACTATTTTTATATCGATACTAAAGTGCAGGCTCTTATCTAAATGACTATTTTAGACGATGCAAGTAAAGCTTACCATGATTTGTAAGAAATTACCAATAAATGTTTTGCAGTTACCTGAAAGTAGAGAACAAATTTCAAAATTTAAATATCACCTTGAAAGTAAAATCGGGTAAAAGCACGTTTAAGCCCTTTCCGATTTAAAAACATGCAAAGAGTTTTATACGCATTCAAACTAATTCCTTACATCTACCTTTTCCTTAGCAAAACGACGGAACTCTTGTTGCGTCTTCCCATATGGCCCCGGGGTTCTAGTTCTATTATATCATTCCATACAATAGTTATGCACCATTACTGAGCTTGGTGTCTCGAGGGAATCAAGAAGGTATACTTGACAAGTTTTATTTTTCTGCAGGATAGGTAGACATATGTGGCTACATTAACTCACAATCTCAATCTATACAATGTGGCAAATCGACTATTTTCGAAAGTTATAAATAAGCCATATATCGACCAATTTACTGGGAATAAATGAAATTTTCGAGTTTCTATTTCAAAAGTGCTTTGATTTTCTTTGAGGCATGAATTTATTAATACTTCACTTTATTAATAAATAAACTTTTCGGAGTAAAATCTCAACCTCTTAGGTGTTTCCTTCCACCTCTACAAAATAAAAATAATTTCCATGAGTTTACAATCACTCGATAGCTTTTGTGTGTCTAAACTAAAAATACATTGTTTCAAAACCATATTTCGCTTGAGTGCAGTAAGACAACAGCTGTCATAATTTTGGGAAAAAAAAAGAACAAAATCCGCTTTGATGTAGAAGCGTTAAAAGTAATTGCTGAAAAAATTGGATACAAAAGAAAATTATATTAAATATCTATGTTGTTCTGGAAAGAAGTCTTGGATATTTCGCTGGGCACGACCCTTTGCGGCCGATTTGCCCCAAAGAAAGAAGAGAAAGCAAATATGACTAATGGGCAAAAGAATGTAGGAGTTTTGGTGCGAATAACACCACACAAGGGAAAGAATTTGAAGGGAATATGAAAAGCATCGTTCAAATGGATAAAATGACATTTGCAACGCTTGGAAAATCGTTCGTTTCCAGGGGAATCGTTTTGACAATAAACTATCTGGACTTCGAAATATATACTGAGCAAGTAATGAACTTATTATCGAAAACTGGCCGGCTTAAGCTACGGGAGGGTGCAAAAAGAGTTATTGTAACTGGTTTATCTTTGGCCCCAATGTGTAGCGTCAAGGAGTTGGTTGAATTATTGACACTGGGCAATTCCATTCGCTCGCAGCATCCAACCTATATTAATGCTGCAAGGTCCCGTTCTCCGCCGTCTTCCAAGTAGAGGTTCTTAAGATTTTTAATTTGAGCATTCTTTTTGCGTAATACAAGCAGCAGGAAAAGTCTTAAAAAGTGCACCTGCAACGTCAATGCGGTGGTGCACGATTGATCAAAAGATCGTGAATTATATTGATCACGTTAATATATATATATATATTTTTGAAGAAATATGTGTTTGTTTTCTATATTTTCGTTAAATTTCATTTTATTTGTACAGTTTTTGTTGTGTTATGTATTTTTCTATATACCTAAGTAAAATAAGATTTCGAAACTTTTATTAATTGACGTATTATTTCACATCGAAGGTAATATTAAAAGAAAAATTAGAGCTTCGTTCGAAAAAGTGTTTCGGTTTTCTTAGAGGAAGAGTCTCGCACCATTCTTTTCTCGTTATTAACCTCTTAGTTGTTTGTTTTCACTGTTAAAATTTCAAACAAGTGAAAGCGTTACAATGGAGCACATTGTACAATTGAATACCTTGCACCACCCTACAGTTAAGCAAAGTCGAAAAAGGCTTTATATGGCAAGTGGTCGAGAAAGTTGACCGATTCGAAACGTTCGTCCTTGGGTCAAAAGGTGACATCGTGCCAAATTTCATGAAAATATCTCAAATGTTGTGTACTGTAGGTTGAACAGGAATAATCAATACGGGCAGAACGGCAGAAGGATAGACAAGCGCAGATTGGTTTAGAAACTGATTCTGAATCGATCGGTGTTATGAAAGATGGGTCTATCTCAAGTCCTTTTCGCTGTTGCCTGCATCCGCATGAACTTAATAAAACTTTAACCACTTGTGGTGTGGGATATAAACATATTTCCCATGGATCATTTGGCACCTGAAAATACCTGTTTTCAAAAAAAAAAAAAAAATTTGCTTCAAGTGCTATAAAACAACTGCTGTCATAATTTAATATGTAAGTTTATGAAATTTTCTAATAAAAAAAAGTGGAAAAAAGTGAACAAAGCCTACGAAGCTTCCTAATAAGAGCAAAAGCAAAAATCTGATTTATCCATTTTGACACAGAAGCACCAAGAAACAATTCTTGGAATTATTCGAAACAAAAAAAAATTTGCATTAAAAGGCCATAATTGTGTAGAAACAAATCTTGGGTTGGCTTTACCAGGCAGACGTTCATTGAAAAGTGAAAAATTGCTGCTACGGTCTGTTAAAAGGAAGCCTAGACATCGAAGTATATTGAATTAGAAGCGCAAGGATAAACTTTTATTTTTTTAAATTATTTTTTTTAATATCGCGAAGCAATAATGGGTAATGAACAAAAGAATATAAAGGTTGTGGTGCGAGTAAGACCATGCAATCGAAAAGAATTGGAGTTGAATACGAGAAGCGTCATCAAAGTGATTGATACAACGACCCTACTTTTCGATCCAGATGAAGAAGACGATGAGTTCTTTTTTCAAGGTATTAAACAAAAGTTTCGAGATATAACGAAACGGGTAAACAAAAAAATGAGCATGGAATTCGATAGAGTTTTCGATGCGAATATAACGAACAAAGAAATATTTGAAGAATGTGTAGCACCGTTGGTTGACTCGGTTTTAAATGGCTATAACTGTTCAATATTTGCGTACGGGGCAACGGGGGCTGGGAAAACATTTACAATGCTTGGCAATCGCCGTTATGCTGGATTGATGTCCTTAACGATAAATCATCTTTTCAATAAAATCGAAGATCAAAGCAATGGCTACAGATATGATCTAGGCGTGAGCTATTTGGAGATATATAATGAGCAAGTAATGAACTTGTTAACGAAAACTGGCCCTCTTAAGTTGCGGGAGGATGCAAAAGGAGTTACTGTAAGTGGTTTATCTTTGACCCCAATACGCAACGTCAACGAATTACTTGAATTATTGACACTGGGCAATTCCAATCGCACGCAGCATCCCACCGATATGAATGCTGAAAGTTCCCGTTCTCACGCCGTTTTCCAAGTGCACGTTCGTATGACGGATTCTAAAACTGGTAGTAAGCGTATGGTGAAACTTTCAATGATCGATTTAGCTGGCAGTGAAAGAGCGGCTAGCAGCAAAGGATTGAGATTACGATTTAAAGAAGGTGCCAGTATTAACAAATCGCTTTTGGCTTTAGGGAATTGCATTAATAAGTTAGCTGATGGCTTAAAACACATACCATATCGCGACTCTAATCTCACGCGCATATTGAAGGACTCGTTGGGAGGTAATTGCCAAACTTTAATGGTGGCCAATGTGTCAATGAGTTCCTTACCTTATGAGGATACTTACAACACTTTAAAGTATGCTGGACGTGCAAAAAAAATTCGCACTACTTTACGGCAAAATGTTTTGAAGTCGAATTTGCCCAAAGAATTTTATATTAAAAAGGTTAACGAGCTTATAGAGGAAAATGACCGGCTGAAGCGAGCGAACACTGAGCTTGAACTTCAAGCCTCCAAATGCGATACATTCGTTGCAAGTGAATTCAATAGATGGTGCTGTCGTATCGATGCCTTATTTTCCGAGATTTTAAAGACGCAAAAAACGCTAAGTGCTTTAAAGAATCAAACAAAAATCCTAACGTGGCGTAAAAACCTTAAAGCCATTGTAAGCGGACTTTTTGAAACTTTTCCTACGGCTTATGTTGCACAAAAAGAATCCTTAGACTACATATCTTCGTGCAGTGACTTAGATAAGGAAACTAACAAATTCATGGATAAGATTAAGTGCTTGAGAGAAGAAATCGAAAATCTTTACAAAGGCTTGCAAGAGATGCGGGACGAAGTGCAAACCTCAAAATATGCCAATACTTTACAAATATGTTTAAAAAATCAACTCATTTGTTTGCATTGCGCACAACAGCTACTCAGAAACGAGCATTTGAGTAGCATTCATACTGAGCTAATAAAAGTGATTGACTTAAGTTACAAAATCATCAAGGATGCGTATCTCACTAAAGACCAACGATATCACATAGAAGCGCTCCAGCAATATGTCTATGAAGACTTATTGAAAGGCGAAGACAGTGGCAAGCAGATTTCCAGCCTTTTGCTAACGATGTTTGACAAAAACAACGATGCATTTGATTGCGAGAGACAAAAATTTCTACGAATTGGAGAATTTGCTCTTGGTGATGAGTTATTTGATTTAGATGGACTAGAAGACAAGACAAATGCTGGCAATTATTCGCCAGAGACTAATGGCGAACAAACGAATTTAAATGAAACCAAGTTATTATCTGTTCAAGAGGATAACATTAGTGGAGATTCCACTTTCGTTGTCAGTCCAGCTTCAGCTAGAAGCCATTGGAAGGAAGGCAAAGCACTTAAGTGTAAATCGAATTTAGTTACGTGCGTATTGTCCAGAGAATTAGTTGACATTTCCAAAAATAATGAAAAGCTAAATAATGTTCTACTTAGGTCCACACTATTTACGCATAGCAAACTTACGAAGACTGTGGCCACGGGTCTGCAAAAAGAAAATAGAAAAATTGTTCCAAACCGAGTGCATAAGAATGCTATCTCTTACGGCACGGCAAGAGATCGTTATTCGTGTGCAAACTTGGGGAGTCGTCAACCAATGCGTACACTAAACAGCAACCCCGATGGACTTCCTGTACGTTTCAATCGAGCAAGTTCATTACGCTCCAAGAAATAATTCAAACCCTTTTGTCGCGTTTGTCGCGTTTACACATATTTGCAGAACTTTTGTTTTTTTTTTGTTGTATATTTTCGTAAAATTTAATTTTATTTGTGTTACGTGTCTTCCAATATTCGTAATTAATACAAAAATATGCATAAAAAAAACATTTTTCTTAGATAACGTTTATCAAACTTTGTCCCTTTGGACTTTTTATTACTTTTATTTTTCTTTTATAATTAAAAATGTGGTTTATTTTTTAACATTCAAGATAGCATTATTTTTATTTCTTTAATAATTGAAAGTCTTTTAGACTTAGTTTTCTTTTTAAATCCTTAAAAAAGAAAAATCCTTCCGTATATATATATATATATATATA
>CCAG010019434.1:0-73704 GCA_001077435.1 Glossina morsitans morsitans | reverse complement strand
TCCTTCTTGTAGCCAAAAATTTTCGCATTCCTGATCCGTACTTCTCTTGGTCCATTTATTGTTACAAATTGATGGAAAGTTAATGCGGGTAGTTTAGATCTCCCCCCCCCCCCCCCACACCTCTAGTTTTCTTAGGCACATATGCGCATGTATACAACTTTGTACATAGAGCTGGTGAAATATTTTGTGTTTATGTGTACACATCTTTTACAAAAAAAAAAAACAAAAAAAAAAAAAAATTGAAAATCATTTCATTTCTTGTCTGCAAGTTTTCATATCCAAATATATACAAACGCATATAGCCTGGTGTAGAAAATGTTGTATGTGGTGGTCCTTGTGTTAGTTACAATATTTTTCAATTAGAAATTATTCTGTTGTAAGTAATTCGATTATGTTCAGTCAGTCGAGGATTTTTCTTTTTCTCGCTCTCTTTTTTTTTTCTTTTCTTCGTTCAAAGAAAAGTTTAGAGAGTATTGTTGGTTTATTGCCAGAATATTATTTGTGAATTTAAGGAATTTGTAAATTAAGAAAAACATTTTTTTTTTTTTTTCAAATATTTGAAAAGTTTAATTATAATACCCTTCAACACTAGCAGCAAAGGTTATATAACATAAACTCGATCTGTGGGTTTTTACAATCACAAAAAACAATTAAGATAAGCCAAACAGCTTTCTTCAGATCCGGCTTCTAAATCGCTAAAATAGTTGTTTCCCATTTAAATTTTTACTTACGGTAGGCGAAAACGACAGTTGCTATTAACAAAGTGTTATAAAGAAGTTGTTATCGCTCACGCTATACGTTAAAGTATAAGCGTTTATAGGAGGTAAGGATATATTAAGTTTACGCGGATGCATATAATATCCAGAAGAACTCGAAGAAAGGCCCAACTCTTATTACATCGATCTAAGCTTGTCTGTCCGCCTGTCCGCGTTATTTTCTTGTGTTTAACATATATGTTTATTGAATGACTCGTAGGACATTATTTCATACCCTACACCACTTGTGGTACACAGGTATGCTAAGTTTGTGGGGATGTATGCAACACACAGAAGAACTCGAGATAGACCCACTTTTTATTACACCGATCTCTTACTTTTGTGTGTGTCTGTATGAAATTTGGCACACCGACATATTTTGAAGGATGAACGCTGTTAACAATGGTTTTGAATGAACAACTTTTTCGTCCGCCTCCCAAATTACTCTATATTTTGAAAAGCCCTTATATCAACCACTTTATTAAGCCAAGTAGTGTAAGGGTTTTCTTTCTATTGACGAGTTACCTTTCGTAACAAGCATTGTATGTATTAGCGTTTTGAAGAGAAATTTTAAATTTGAAACTTGACTCACAAAAGCATTTAAGATTTAGACACCATCATATATTTTCTTCATCCACCATGATATTCAACACGATGTTATTAAACCATCTGGCATGAACGTAAGCAAATTCAAACACACGTCAAAGTGATGGCTGCCTGTCAAATAAATGCTTAGGCAGCCATAGCTTATGTTCATTTAACTACATTTACGCTTAAGGAGTAAAGGAGAGAAAAAATGTATAAAAATTTCATTGAGAGAATTGATCAAAAATTAAAACGCAACATACCACCACCTACTCACGCTGCCATATGTAAAGCCTTCAATAGAAATGGCGGCTCGCATTCTTCTTAAACAAACAACGTTTACATATTTGAAAATTGTCTAGAATTTATATATAATTAATTATATGTCTTTAAAACCATTTATTTTTTAATTTTTTATATCAAGTAATCAATATTTGGTATAAAAAGGGACATTTTGTTTTAGTACAGCGCGGGAGTTTTCAAACATTTTGCTTTTAGGCGTGTGGCGAGCTTTGTATCATCCTTTGTCATCCTGTTTAGTACGATCACCAGTATGACTTCTTTTTGGTAGAAAAGAGTTGTACATAAACAATAGGAGCTCCTCTCAGTACGGAGTTTTGATTGGAGTTTTGAGTATCCTTTTTTGTCTAATCATCTTCAAATTTATTAAATATATTAAGCCGACTTTCCTAATGAAGGTAAGAGCATCAGGAATAGGTTTTGGGAAAGGTAATAGATTCTCCCAAGCATTTAGGAAGTAGAAGTAACCACAAGATTTAGTATCTAAAAATCACAGGAAAGACATTTTTGAGACTATGGAGAATACTGATTATGATTATAAAATATGAAATATAGGACACGACCAGGCATTCTCTAATAAAACTCAGTTTTCTACGTACGTTTACAATGCTTTAGTTGAAACCAATTAAACAGGATATGGGACAACAGGAGTAAATAAGGCTGAGATACATTCACCCTTGCAGGAGATAATTTCACAACAAAAATAAATATTTTACTTCCAAGTAAACAGTACATTTGTAGCTCTCAGATAATCTTATGACTGTTGAAGGCCATCTTCACTGGAACGAAAAATATTCAAAGATTTCTTTGCTTTGATTTAAACATAATTACAATGTTAATAACAAAAAGAGAATACAATCATTGTAGTCATCATCTTTGTGGGTAAATATTTTGAAATTCTTTGAATCGCATACACACATCATCCAACGCCGCACCGAACAGAAACCTATTGATTATTGCAATCGTTATTATTGTGGTTGTTGCGGAATCGAGCTAATACAACAGGCATTTGGCAAATCCCTTCATTTAAAGCATACAAAATCCTATCAACTATGACGCACACACTCTCGTGCGAGTATAACTGACCAAATACTTACATACATACACACACACACACAGGCACATAGCATCAAAAGCATTTGAATAAAAGCCAATAAAACGAAATCCATGTGCAGTGGTCAAGCGGCTTTTTGGCTCAGCTTGTGGTAATTTTGTGGGCGTTTTTACTCATATTAGGTCAAGAACGTGTTTCGAATAACTTTTATTTCATAATATATTTTCAAATCAATTCAAAATAACAACAAAAATAAAACTAAAAATAAAAAAATCCGTCCATTGTTTTGTTTTCTTTTCTAAAAAAAAAAAAGAAAAAAGGGAAAAAAAATATAACGACTTGCTGAGGCCCGTAGAAAAACTTATGTAAAAAAAAAAAAAAATTAAAATGGTCAAAAGCCAAAACATGACCACCGACCCAGCGCTTACGGGGAACGTAGCAAAAAATAACAATCGTCTACCATTGAGGAGATATGTGTGCGTTAAGTGCGTGCACACTTTGTTATTAGAGTTTCGTGGCTTTTTGTATTGAATTCCTGGAGCTGAAGTGTTATGTTTTTATATGTGCATATGGGCTAGAGGCGTTTGCGCCGGTAGGGCGTAAGGGGTAAAAGGACGCAAAAAACGTCTCTTTCTGAAAAATAAATAAGCAAAAGTTTATATCCAAAAATGGGAATATTCACTCCCTCTCCTCTATTTTGTGCTAATTCTTCCATATCGTACTTTGCGAGGGCTTGCTGCAAGCTGCTTGCCGCTGAACAGAATATAATATTTGTTGACAATTATTGATAAGTTTCAGTCAAAAGAAATAAAAAGTATACTAACTTTGTCCGAAATTACACTTTACATTGTGAATATCGTTCTTGTTTAAATATGTAATTTGGGGAATACCGCATTTCACGAATTTTCTTGCATTATATTGAGCAAGTAGTAGTTGGTTACTGTAAAAATGTGTTTCCATAAAACTTTAATTTCATTAGATGAACACTGAAGTAATGCTTACTTACAATAACAAATTTATTTAAAATTATTATTTTGGATGCAAAGCTATCATGTACTAGTCTTATTGTTATTTTTATTCACCTGGCAAGTTTCTTTCTAGTTGCTTAGCAAGAAGTTTTCTTTTTAAGTGCATGGGTACATTTGCGTTAATTCCAGATTTCTGCTGATATGTAAAATTGGACGACAATTATTACATAATTGTCGCTTACTCAGAACTAAAAGCAGTAAGAATTTAAGAAGACAGCATTTATTTTAATTTGAAATTTCGAAAAGTATATAATATATCCGGACATTCTTTTAGTTCGAAACGGAAACTCTACTAGTATGGCTGCCGATTCTCAATGTTTATAAAATTTTTATTTATAAATTACATATGATATAATATCTATATGTATATATACATGTATATATGTATTTGTGTATATAATATAACTTATGCTTTACAATGGTCTTGATGGACTAGTGCGCGCGCTTTTTCAACTCCCTACCTAATCAAAATATTGCATACGACCTTGATTCTATGCACATGTACATATGTGCAACTAAGAAACTCCTTGTGCTCGCTGTATGTGCTCCACTTTTGGTGTTGTGTTTTTAGTTCAATATATGCCAGCCCAAGACATAAATCAATGTCAACCATAATCATTTAAAATCAATCAAAATGCGAGCGCTTCGACTAAACTGAAATTAGTCCGTCCGCTATATGGCTCTTATGATACTTTAAATGGCTGACTTGGTCGATTGAGTCACTTGGAGTTTAGCTTAACACAGCAAATAACAGTTTCAAATACTCTAAAGCATGCACAAATAGGTTGTATAGGTGTGCGCGCGACTCCCTTCACTCGTGTCTGTGTGCGTGTATTGAAGTGTGTGTGTGTGTGTCTATATATGTGTGAATGTGTGGACGAGAGACTATCTCCCGTCTATGATCTTTGATGGTCAATTCAAGTTACATGTACGTATGAGTTGAATGGGTTTTTCTTTCTTCATCGAGCACATGACTGTATTCGTTTAGTGCCAAGTGTTGTGTTGCTGCTTATGAAAGGAAATTTTGCAAAAAGAAAATAGAAAGAAAAAAAATTTATTTTTTTTTTTTTTGAGCAGAGATAACGCTTAAAATGCTTTGAATTTTTATAGGTGTGCGTGTGTGCGTAGTGTCAGTACATTAATATACCGATAGTTAAACTAAAACCGTCTCAACATTATAGTTGTCTACGTCTAATACCTGAACAAAATTGACTGACTGGCCGGAATGACTGACAGTTTTAATAACCAAATGACTTGAGTTGTGCTTACTTATCACTACTGCATGCAAAACAACGTATAAATCAGCAATCTCGTCGTATGTCGGAGCAAGCATATGCTTAAATGTATTGTTTTTTTTTCTTTTTTTTTTTTTGTTAATTCTAAACATGGCATTACCACCGGGTCTGTAATTTTCATTCATTTCATATCTAATTTTTTTTTAAATTTAAATCGCATTCAGTAAGACTAAAAGGCAGCGTGTTCCAATCGCCCCAAATAAACACACAAAATCGTTTTACTCAATACCATTACGTTTTGGTTGGTTTTCATGTTGTTGTTGTCTTTAGCCTACTATACGATCATAGTCTTGAGTTTTGATTGTCCTTAGATTAAGTTTCCAGATTAGACAGCATTCGTAAGTTTTTCAAGTTGCTTTAAGCGTTTGCGGACTTGTTATAATAATAACAGTTTACACGTATTTATTTTTATGTGTTAACAAATTAAATAAAATTATTTTCATAAAAAACAAAAAAATACTGGTAGTCAGTCAGTTCGGTCATGTGCAATTTTCATATAACTGATTAAAGATAAGTATAAACACGAGAAAAATAATACTTTACTTAGTCTGAATATCTTTTATATAATTATCTCTACTTTCAGGCATAAACATTTTTTTTTTTTTTGTTCTTTCTACTATCGAAGAATAAAAGTATACTGGATTGAGCATTGCATTTATAACATCTTGTATTACGCTTTGAACGGGACAACAATGTAAATATAAAGACACGCTTGTAAATCTACCAACATGGTAAAGATCATCAATAGTATATACATAAATACATACATATATATACATAAATACATACATGTATAAATATATACATACATATATACATACATATACACATATATATATATATATACATATATAATTGAGAGGTTGTTATGTGTTCATTCATAGCTCCCTTCCATATCGTTTGCATACATAACCTTACGTAACTGTTCATATCTAAGCTTGATTTGCTTAAGAGTTCGAGCCAATTCAATATACGTAAATAGTAGCAGAACCTTCTTCACTTCTACTGTAGATATTCGCAACGGCTATAGTACTACGTTAAGTGCTACCAAAGTCAATGCGGAAGAAGCTGCTGGCCGATAATTTCGGTTGCTCAGAAAAAAGATAAGATTTCTTAAGTAACATTTGGCATAGGGGCAGTTTATTTAGAAATATCGCCAGTAATTGCTTGGCCAAATTCCTTTTGCACGGGCAGCGTAGCATAAGCACCTTTTCCACTTTATCAGAGGAAGCCGGTGGGTTCGAATCTTTCATCATTAACTTCATACTAGAAATAGCCTGAAAATTTTCAACAAATTTGAATTTCTTTCGCTACCAAACACTAACGAAGTAATGACTGGGTTGTTGATAATAAACCGATTCTTGGCAAATGCTTCCCACGATTCCTGACGATAGACTTTCAAAACTTTTGTTTTACAAATACTTACTGGAGACACTATAAAGTCAATAAGAATTCTGTTAAGAAACGCTGTCAGGATAATAATGAAAAGAATGGATTTGCTGTAGTAAAATAGTTGCCAACACCACAAATATCATACAAACGACTTGGAATATTCCTTTGCGTTTTTGAATCGAACTTTAAGAAAAGGTTTGGCAAGTCATTTCAACTAAACACGATAAGTGATTTGGAAGACTTAACTAGAAGAAGATTAAACCGAACTGTTTAAACTTTTTCATAGAATTCCATTTGTTTTATATATATATATATATATATATATATATGCATATATCTCTTGCAAAGTTTGAAAGGAAAATTCCATTTCCATTACTTTTTACTGCACATATCTTAAAGCTTTCAGTGAAAACATAAAAATTTTTATTTACCGTTACCCATCTTGAACAAATAAAATTAGTTGAAACTCTTGTTTATGTTATCCAGGGCTTAAAAAGGCCATTAACGATCAAAGAGTTCGTATGACTGTAGAATGATTATGCATAACATAGCTTGAATCTGTCAAAATATAAACGACACAAGAAGACCGAATAGCGTTAGTGGATCCCTTAATACATTTGATTCGACCTTTAACTCCATATTTTTAACAGATTGTATTTATGAAGTAACTAGAAAGAAATTTTTCTGAACGCAGAGCTTGGCCAGGGACGGCGTTACTTTTTGGTTTGTAAATCTACAAGTAGTTCTGTAATGTCTCTTTCCAACAGTGACTTCCCTATATAGTGATTATGATTCAATTTGTATTCTATATCAACCTTTGTTGTTGTCCTCATTGAAATAAGTTCGATGCACTTATTCTGTTATCTATGTAAATTGTTATTAGAAAAACAAAGATTTAGAGATAGAGAGAGAGCGAGAGAGAGAGAAAAAGAGGGGTATGCGATTTGAAAAGCAAATGCTCAGACAATACCTTCTATTAGGATTGATTATGCAGACGATACATTCATTCCATGGATCTTTTTCGCCCCACCTGAACGTAACTGTTAAATAAGGCTTTAGAGTAGTCCTAGTGAAACTTCCAAAAAAAAAAAAAGAAGAAAAGAAAAGAAGAGAAGAGAAGAGAAGAGAAAAAAAACCTGTACTTAAACACCACATGTGGCGAAAGGTATCCTCTTTTTCTTCATCTATTACATATGATGATGGCCAGAAAAACTACATTTAACTGATGCGATATTTACTCGTTGCGATCAGAACATAATTCATGTCGCCATAATAATGTATATTAAATTTTATATGTTTTCAACGTAATAATAAATTTATGTACTTGTTAAGATCCATCGATCTCTGACATAAAGAAAATAAAGAAGAAACAATTTTTTAAGAAAAACATTATCGAAGTATCATATAACAACTTTATCCATCAGGTGATTTCTCTGCGCCTGTACACAACTGTGTGCCCCGGGAACACACGCTTACAGAGACCGAAAATTTAACAAGTGCATTACATTACTGTTAACAGTGAGGGAAATAAACAACAACAATATAATAACACTTTTAATGATGATTGGGGCTATGATGTTCTTTTGCTCTTTGTCAGCAAAGAAAAGTTCGACTAACTGCAGCTGAAGGGCTTAGCAGAGCCGAGGGCCTTTTTACACCATCTGCTTTGTTTTTTTATCGAATTTTGGAAAGAAATTGAAAATTAATTTAATTCTCCCTCGCTCTTGTGTTCAATATCGAATATAATTTCGCCCAAAAGCTTGCCGTTCTAGCTATGATGACACAAGTCCGTGTTAGACTCTCTGCTTTGTGGGTTCAATTTATTTAATTTGTGGGCCCGTTAAGGTGATTGGGCCTGTAATAAGAAATTCTTATCAAGTAAGATAGAATCCCATGCGTTTGTCACTCACGTTGTGTCTTATCGATATCGCAATAATAAAAACTGACCCAAACAACAATGTGTGAATATAACAACTCAATTTTCGATTTTTATTAAGACCAAATTGTGCAACTACAACATAAATAAACCAGTAAAGTAACAATAATAACGAATGTATCAGTCAGCAGACAAACAACTAACAAGCACAAGCACTAACCGGGTAAATAATTCTTACAGAAAATATTTTGTAGATGCTTTTGTTGTCATCATTGTCGTGAAAACGTATGTTCAGTCAGCCACTGACGAACTAAGCTTTGTGCATGTATAGAGCTGGTGTAAGTTTGAATTGTGGCAGCGCATTATTCGTGGGTAGCACAGTAGAACACCGTAGCACAAGTAGTTTTCTGTTACCGATTGCGTACATATACGCCTTTGCACCATTCATCGAATTGTCTGTAAAATTGCATGCGTTATACGTGAAAATATTGCGTACACACACACACACACATATATATATATATATATATATGTATTCAGTTTTTGTCTTTAATAAAATGTACAATTGTTCCAAAAAGGCGATTGTTAGTTCGATTGCTGGTCGAAAAGAGGCTGCCGGCTTTGTTTTTTGCGCGCTTTTTTTTTTTCTTTTGCAGAGCGCAAGTGCGTAAGTTATGTAAACGCTTTTTTAATATTGATGTTTGTCTACGTATTTGTTGATCAGGAATTGCTAGTTTTGTGGACAACCTGTTGAGTTTGTTGACGTTAATTTGCTGTTGTTGTTGCTTTTTAATTTTGACCGAACTTTTTCTCAAACATATACTTTAGACAATCACTCGGTGAGTATCTAACTAACACACGAGAAGTCTTGCAGAGCATGTTATTCACATTAAAAAAACATCACATTAGTCAAAACAAGACATGGCAGAGACTATCAACTTTTACCTTTCGCTAAAAAAAAGAGAAAGAAGAAAAAAAGGCCTTTGTTGTTGTTCTGGAAGATCTGTAAAGCTTCACATACTCTCGATATGTAATTAACCAGTATAATATTCTCTCAGTAAATTTAATATTTTTGTCGCTCATTATATCTGCCCTGCTTGTCTCTACAAATGCCTTTTACTCATTGTTGCAGCTAACTGTCCGTTTTTCCCTTTGGTGCAATTAACTCATCGTCTATGCGAGCCCTTGTGCTCTTCTATTTCTGCTTTGGCAACGTCCATCTGTCCGTGTTTCCATTCTGCTATCCGCCAACCTACATATCTATCCATCCCACAGTCGATCCATCCGTCAGTTGTTTTTTCGTTATCGTTTGCTGTTGGGAGCACAACATTTGCAAAAATTAATGTAAGAAGCTCACACTTAATTCATAAAGAATACGAATATGAACGCCTTGGGACTTATAAGGACTTGGATGATATTATGAACTAATAAAATCAAGCCACGAATCAAGCGAGAGTATTTACTTAATCCTTATGAACACTCCATGAAATATTGCTAAACTTGCCAATAGTCTGAGCAATTGAACGAAACATTAAGTAATTTGGTAAACACCGAGTCTAATAGAAGGGAATGCGCTAATCAGCCATCCGTTCAACTGAATGGATTGTATATGAATTTTCACTTATTTAAGACGCACTTAACACTAAACCCCCTTTTCATGTCAAAAATATTTCATTGAAGTGATACAAATACTCGCAAGCATTGAGGAAATTCTGACGCAAAAATCTGGTTTATTTACGTTAAACAAAAGGTCTTTAAAAAGTTTATGCACTACTTATTAAGAACTTTCGTTAGGACAAAAGTAACAAAAATATATATTTAAGGCTTGGAGAGGAAATTTTTAGAAAATTTTTCTTAAAAGCCATTATATGTATATATATGTATATATACTTATATGTTCATGTATATGTATGTTATGCTATGTTATGTGTACGACTTTCTTGAACCTAAGCTAATATTTTCACCTTAATTGCGGCCATAAATCAACTAAATTGTAGCTTTCACTCATTTTACTATTCACTCAACAACGTTAAGCTGCTTTAGTATTAGTCGTATGTATATATAACTTAAACGACTATGGAGTGTGATGTATCGTCGTCTAGTTGGATGATGTGGTGTTGTGTGCAAAGCAGTTTGCCAGTTTACCTAACTTCACTGCACGGTCATGTTTATAATCATAGGTTTCTCTAAGCAATTTTCATTTTGATATCATCGTGGACTACGCCAGCAGTTAGACTTCCTGTTGCCTATTGTGTTCTTTCCTCTTTTTTTTTTTTTTTTCTGTTGTTCTTCCATGCCATTAAAAATAAAAACAAAAAAAAAAAAAAAAAAAGAATCCGGCCATTTCTTACAGTTTCTAAGATACGTTATTAATTTAAATTCATTTGAAATAGAAAGAAAAGAATAAAAAATTTCATATATAGAAGAGTTTTCTTTAATACGTTGGAAACGACTTTTTGATAGTGAGCGCAAAATCGAACCATTTCAAGAATTTTCAAATAATAAAATATGATTAAGAAAATTATTCGAATTCAACCTAGAAAGAGTTATTCCCAGCAATGGCCGAATCTATTGAGACCTATTCAAAATAAAATTTTTGTTAATCATTTCCTTATTTATTTGGATTAGACTTCTTGGTGTACTCTCATTTGAAAGTAAATCTAAAACGTACATAGGTTTGTAAACTAGTTTATGAAAGGTGTTAAGAAAAAAAAAAAAAAACAAAAAAAATTGTCTTCGAAAAACTTTGATTTTCAAAGTCTAGCTTAAGAATTTTTATAAAACGATGTACAGTTAGCAGGTTATAAATTTTGTCTTGATCTGTCGTACGCTAACTTTTCCAAAACAAAGCTTCGAAGCTTTAATTATTTCGTTGTTCTAAAGCTGAGTATTTAAAAACACTGGTGTGACTGACGTTTATTCCTTAAAGGACACCTCAAGTGAATTACTATGCGTCGCAAATGAAATGACAAATTAATGAATTCCCCCAGGCGGTAAGTACGGAAAAGTATAAAGCTATAGGAAAATAAAAAGGACAGTGTCGATTGATTTATGACGATAATTAAATGGAACACTATAACAGCTTACCTGTTTGCACACTTATGCAGAGACTTACATATATATATCCATATATAGCTGTTAGAGTAAAATTTGAAACGCGAAAGGTGGTGTCTGAACAAGCATTTTTAAAACGAAAAATCACATGACTGCTGCTTTAATTGTTATTTTATTAGGCGCCAAGCTAGATAGTTAGTATATTTTTTTTGAAAATACTTTTGTAAAAAATACAAAGCAAGTTTTTTTTTTAAGTCATTTATTAAAATTTCTATATCCGCAGCAGCTGCTGCCTTGCTTGCATTAAAGGTACACGCCAAGTCAAAGTGCAACGTTTTTAAGTTAGTCCCCACTTTTATTAACTTACCCTCAAGTATGCCCGTTCCAAACAAGCAAAATTCTGTTTCATATACATCCATAAAAGATAAAAACCGTTGACTAAAAACAGAAAATTCGTGTAAGGCGTAGTATTCCGTATGAGTAATCTATCAGGTGACAACCTCGACAACCAAGTCACCTTTCGCAAGTTCAAAGCTCACGTGCGTTAAACTCCACTCCTTCCTTGCAATCTTATTAAGCATAAAGCATTATCTTGTGAGGTGGCTGTCCGGACTTTCTCAAGCTTCGTAAATGAAGCATCAAGACTTTGGTTTTGCCATCCTCTTCATAAACGAATCGATCTCTTTTCTTTTGAACGGAGATTCCTGGATGGAAATTTGAGTCATTAAATTTTTCCCTGTCAGTTCATTTGCTGCCCAAACAAAAGTCTGCTTTTTGTGTCCAATCTTTTGCACACCGTCTTCTTACTTCCACAACAATCTATCATAAGACGAAAAGGGCCGACTTTCGGCATTATTTTGAAGAATTTTAGCGATGACTGATGGATTAGATGGCAACTCGTTTTTAATATCGAAATTCCCAGAAGGGAAAGAAGCAAACAGTTTAACATGCTCCTACTTTTGATGAAGCATTTTTGGCGTAAACATCACGAATGTTCCCGCAAGCGTTTGAAACGTTGTCGCTTCGATCGAAGTGATATATCGAAATTATTCAAAATTTATGTTCATTATCAAAACGTAATTATTTTCGACTGACTTAACAAGCTCTACAATTTTTTCTTTCATATACGTATAGTGAGGCTTTTCAGGGTTCCTGTGGCCAGAGTTACTCCATTTTAAAGCTATCTATTTGGAAAGACACGGTAACGAGTTTTTGGAATGATAGATATTCACATTAGACTTCGTTTGCTTTAGAACTCAAAAAATCGATCTTTCCCAGGTATATATGTTTTCAAATATCACGATCCAGTTTGTTTTTTCTTTTCACAAGAACAAAAACCACAAACACACCACCATTTCGTATAATAAATTCAAGTTTTTTTTTGTTTTTAATTTTGCAATGCTTTCTCTTCTTTTCTTTGGATTTTTATTATAATTTCACACGCAGCCGTAATCTTCGGTGCTTGTGTAAATTGTAAAATGATTACATCTTATAAGGTCATAAAATTAAATACAAATGGCTTTGTCGACATTTGTCTTCTGGCGTTGTTGCAAATATTCTTGTTGGTTTTAGAACAACTGTTGCTCTCTTTCCTTTTGCATTCTGAGCGTTTGGTTTTTTTTTTTTTTTATTACAACTTTTATGTACAGATATACACGTATACATATACATTTATCTTCTTATTTTATACTTGCATTTGTTATTTTTATTGCGTCTTTTATTTTATTTTTTTTTTAATTCTTTTTTCTTGTCTACTCTTGTGAGATTTTTTAATAATTTCATTGCAATTGGTGGTCATAGAAATGAAAGGCGTGCACAGGATAGATTAATTTGTAAGTGTTTAACTTGAATGAATTTTTAAGTTGTGTACAAATTACATTGTACAAGCAAACTTAGTAAACCTGCTATGTATATACATCATATATTTATACATATATATATACATCATATATATATACATATGTATATACAACATATATATGTACATATATATATACATGTGCATACATATATATGTGTATGTATATGTGTAGGTGGACATATAGGAAGATACAGTTGTATTTCTATAGGTACATGCCATCAGCGAAGTGCAGTAAAAATGCAGGCGAAACACAAACATATGCTAGAGTTTATATGCTGTAAAGATTTTGCTAACTAAAATAACATTCTGTAATAAGTTATTCATACTCGTATATACATTTGTGCGGGAACTTCTAAATCCACCGAGTCAAGACGACGGATTGCAAACCTCGTAACTTCACTTGTAATTTCTCTTCACATCCTTGTATGAAAATAGGCGTAGTCTTTACCGCAAACCATGCCTAATATGTTTCGATAGAAGGCGTGCGACTATCAGGTCCGCACACCCACTTTCAATTTCCAACGCGATAGGCCATAATTTCACTAGAGTTCATGTGTGGCCGTGGCTATAATGAATTCTCGATCAATAGAGACGTAGATTCCTACTAATTGAACATATACAGACACGTATACACCGATCTGAACAAGTGGTAATCAGAAGGCCCATACGTCTGGTAAGTACGCTGGGTGTGGCAGAACTTCCCATTGGAGCTGCAACAGTCTATCCCTGGGAAACTATTGCAACAAGTGTCCAAAATGGCATTTCCAGTGGATTTTCGAGGTAGCCATTTTTCCTCCGTTTCGTCGTGAAGTGATACGTTTTCCGAATGTTTTTTAAGAATTTGAGGTTGATTTTCGTCCAATAAATCTTGCAAACTATCGTTTTCGAGCTTTTCTGGCCCTCAAGGCGATTTTTTGTCATTGGCATCAAAATCATCATTTTTAAATCGTTCAAAACAAAATTGATAACTGGGATATTGTGGAGCAGCATCACCGTAAGATTCTGCACGTGTTTAGTGGGCCTTGACAGCAGATTTCTTCAAATTAAACAACAAAAGTAATGAATGTCGAAAAGGCAACTTTGAGTGCTCCATGATTATCGTCGGTGTATGCCAAATAAATCCATAATATTAACTGGAAAATGTTTGTCCAAAACCATCGACTCCAACCGTTATGTACCCTTGTATTTCCCACCTCTTTATCGTTTTTATCTGTGGAAGTCGCTGACCCAAGTATACGCAACCTCCTAATATACGTATTTTAAAAGCCTCCAAGGTCACATCCCTTTTTGGTTTTTTTTCTAAATCAAGGATTGCGCTCTTACTTTTTTGAATGTTATGCTAATGATATCGGAGAGACGTCATAGTAGATCTGTTATTTACTTACATGATGCTTGAACGTGGCAAGAAAAGTTTTCAAGTAGAAAGAATTCTGGGGGAACTTTAACCTGTGCGTCATATGAAATTTTTGCTTTTTTATAAAGTATTTGTCTATCTCTGGCATTATGTGAGGATTACCTGTATTTAAAAGCAACTCTCTAGTCATCGTTTTTTTTTTTTTACAAAACATTTTTGCAGTTGCAATCCTTTACCCATATCCTTTTTGATTCCAAAGTAATCAACTTAAGTAAAGCGGCCTGAAACGCTAATAGCAAAAATTAATATTGAATGCTTGTTGTTGTGTCCCCCGTTTTAATTTTACAGATTTGTATCTGAAAATGCGGACAACCCCTTTTTTTGTGCCGTCGTCATCGTCGTTTCTGCTAAAAACACTGTACAATGTAATCAATTCAATAACACTTTTCATCACATGGCAGTGATGCGTGCTGAATACAATCTTGTATCCTTTTAAAGGAATTGTCAATTTTAAAAATGAACGCAACGCATACGCGACGAACATATCATATAAGAGAGACTGAAAGTAACAAGACTCGGAGAAAGCATGGAACAGAGGCAGGCTGTAGTAAAAACAACAACAGCAAAAATTTATCAAACAAGCACAAAATTAACGCTGGAATGTAGGAAATTTCGTTTGCAATACAGACAAAGGCGGAAATTTTTGTGACGTGATTTCAACCATGCTGAGATGGGTTGTGTGGGTTGGTCGGTTGGATGGTTAGTTGTTTGGTTGGTTGGTTGACTGAAAAACGCAGTCAACGGTCTTTTAATGTAACAACTATGTATGTATGTATGTATGTATGTATGGATGTATATATGTATGTACGCACATACATTATACCAGTAAACTTAAGTAAATTGAAATGAAACGAAATTATAGAAAAAAACAAAGCGAGGATGGCTTGCTTGATTGGTAGCAAAGTCGGGGTTGGGGTAAAAAAAAAGACGCGGTCTTTTAAATAAGAAACTGACGCAGCTGGAAGGCAGTATCATCAGTTAGGACGATGACGAATAAGCTGCACAGAGTTACACTGCTGTCGCTGTCGTTAATTTTGTCCCTGAAGTATGGTCTGATGATGGCAATGATGTTGATAAACAGAAAGCTCACCAGCCGTTCAGTGTTTCTCATTAATAACATTGTTTAATGTTAACATCTTAAAAAGTTTTCAAGTGATTTTTGAATCTTGCGTTCATATAAAACTTTTGCAGAAAAAAAAAAACAAAAAAAAACTTTTTTTCAATCTTTTTCTCGTTCTGTATAAATAGTTGGAATTTATTCTTTTTATTGTTGTTGTTGTGCTCACTGTATTTATATAAATGGTGAGAGGATAGAAATTGTCATAACTGTAATTTCCGCTAAGGCCTCGTGAGTTTGAATTGTGAACTTGCAAACTCCCCGCCAGGATATCCGGCGAAATATGCAAACTGAAAACGCATACACAAACAAGCACACGCATACATACAGACATTCCGGTATTCTCAGCCATTCAAAATATACATTCCACAGATGCTTCACCATGTGAAATGGTTATTGTTTTTGTTGTTAGCTTTGTCGGTGGTATGCAAAGCATGAATGCTTTCATATAAATATATACATAAATACATGCCTACATATTTATATAAACGATAGTGATGGTTATGGATGTAAATATGAAAAGAAGAGTAAGAGAGAATTGTCAAGCAATAGCTTTTATACATTTACACAAACAAACAACGCTTGGCTTACCGCAGTCCCACCACACACAGCGCCATGGGTGGTCAATAACACAAGCAAACACATAGACTATGAAGATAAATAATAAAAATGCAAAAAAAAAAAAAATTAATAAAAATAGGGAGAAAACATCAGTATCATCAGCACAATGTAACGTTATTATCATCCTTTGTAACAACAAAAGCTTTTGTGTCAACGCCATCAACAACATTGAAATCAATTCACTGTTCTACTGTTGTGTCTGTATCGTAACCGTACGTATATACCTAACATAAAATTTTATATATGTTTTGTGCGTATAAATATGTGTAAATTTACGTGCATGCATCATATACACCTACAAAATAGAAACGCACATCTGCACCTTTCCCGTATGAATTCATTTTCATTATTAGGTGTGATGGAAAAAGTGCTATAAAAACCAACTCAAAATTGTGGCGTAGAAAATGCACTAACACACGAATATATAGTTCTACTATATATATACATATATACGTGTGATATGAATATGAATTTAAATCTATTGTTTCGCTTCTTCTCTATCATATTCACCGACGTTGCCAGCGTTGTGTAGTTTATTTCCACCTTTTTTTCACTTGCACTTGCTTACACAGCAGGATCATCGTCATCATCGCAATAGATTCGTACACATGCACGTACATATGCACACAAAACGGTATCTCTCAAGCTAATGTCTAGCGGGGGGTTGATTCCTCTTCGCATCAAAGTGTCAATCGCATTGTTATTGTGAGAAATTATGAGTTTTTCTTATACCGACGAAAAAGAAAGAAAAAAACAAAAACAAGAGAGGATAAGGAGAAATCACAGACCAGAAAGTGTGAATGTTACAAACCCCCTTTTCCCTTTAAAAAAAAAAAAAACAAAAACTGAACTTCCGAAAGACGGTAAAGAAGAAATTAGAAAATATTTTCCAATTTAAATATTTGAGATTCTTCCTTGCTCGTAATTAAACATTTCTGTTTGTTGTTCAAACTTTTAATAAAAATAACAGCCTCTCACTTGTTACAAGTTTTTTATGCCTGCTACATAATATTATTTATAACATACTTTATTGAAGGGACTAGAAATAACTTGACTGCTAGAGAATTGGGCAAGTCATAAAAACGACGCTAAATAGGCTGGGTATAGGAGGTAAAGGACAAGAGCCAAGACCATGTAGTGAAGTAGTTTGAAGTTTCGATTAATCACAAAGAAATAACAATTTGTGTGTAACGTGGCCGATCGGCGAATAACTCGTCTTGCGTTTTGTTTATCCTAAAGACTTTGATTACACTATTCAGCCAATCATTTCTTTCGAGCTTTTGAAAGCGAGAATGACATTTGCTGGGTTTGTTCCGCTTTGAGAGAATCATATAATGGACAAATGGTTTCTCTCGAGCCATGTACATAAGACTTGCCGTGCCTTAACCAATCTTGTTAAATGAGTTTTCTTGGAGGCTATCTAGCGTCCACTTAGCAAAAAGCTTTTCTAGGAACAAACGCCTTAGGCTTATCATATGAGTAACAGCTCTGCTGATGGCTAAAAAGATCATCTCGAATTACATAACGACGTTGCTCTATCAATGTGAGTAAGTTTTGAAGTCAGAATACTAAAAGGATTCTGTGGAATGTTGCACGTTGCAAACTTTTTTGTTTATTATCACTCAAAGGATGTCCCCTTAGCACGATAACGTTCGGAAACAAGTGAGGAAAGAGAAAGCCATAGGGAAGCGACCGCAGCCTAAAAGTTGTGTGCGCAATCATGGTGTTATGCCTCTACCGATATTAAGTTGATACGGAAAGTTAATTATCGCGGAATTGTACGCTGACAGCATTAGGATCTTGCCGGAAAGATGGTAGAAGGTTATCAAAAACGAAATTCTGAATTTTTAACTGTAAAAATCGCGACTATCGCGTCAGAGTTCCAGTGTTCAAGCCTCAGTGCAGTAAAGTTTACTTTGGTCACCTTTGCAGTCGGCAAAGGTGTAACACTTACCGAATGGGCAAACATCCACTAGGCAGCAGCCATCACCACCTCCCTATTTTCTCCTCTCTTCTTACATCTGTCTGACCGTAACAGTGTTCCGTGAGTAGGAAACATCTCTTGAGTGATGGGTCACAAAAAAAAAAGAAAAATTAGGTGAACTCCGAACCACTCATTAAATAAACATGCACTTGCTTTGGTGTAAAGGAGGGTTAACAAAAACAAAGCGTTATACTGAGCCCCAGTCTACCATTACTTATCCTACGTCATTAAATTTAATAGAGTTATTCTTATAACGACCTTTCAAAATAAGGCAAGCGGTCTAAAAAACGCTCCGATCCGAACAGTCTTCAATAACTTTCGTCCCTGAGCCAAAACACGGCCATGCACCAAATTTTATCAAAATATCGCAGAAATTGCGACCTGTACGTTGGACGTAAGAATGCAAGGTGGATAGACGGACGGACGGGCAGAAGAGCTTAGTGATTCTGAAAGAAGGTGATTCCGAATCGTTCGGTATAATAAAAGATATCTCAAGTCCTACTGTACCGCAAGTGGTTTAACATAAAAACATTTAAAACAATTTAATTTTCAGTTAACATTTAAATTTTCACTATTGTTTTTTTTTTTTTTAATTTAGCAAATATTTTAGAATAAAGCTCGACATTTATTGTTACAAATTTTATAAACATAATAATAAAGAAAAGTTTAATATTGTGTAGGCATATAAATGAATGTAATTGCGTTTGTGCGCCTATGCATGCAATAACATTGGCAACAATAGGAATATGAAGTTTTTGTTACGATCATAATTCATTCGGCTTGACACAGCAGTCGAATTCAATTATTTAATCAATAAAATTAATTTTCGTTTCATATTTTGTCACAAGCAATGAATGTGCATTTTCATGTAAACATACATATATATATATGTATATATATATATATATATATATATATATATATATATATATACATACACATATATATATATAAATAGACTGTAACTCAAGCAAACATAGCCACCTAGAATGCATACATACACACATACATGCATGGAAATGTTTTACACGTAACACGTATTAATGTTTTGCAAGGAAACGAAGGGAATAGGGAGATGGATTTTTGGTGGAGGGGCTAATAACTCATGCTCGCACATTATTTACATATTAGATAGTATGTGAGATGCCAAATGGGAAACTAAAATGTTATTGGCACTCGCAGAGGCAAAAGAGAGTGAATGACTGCCAACTACCATCATCACTGGTGATTGCTATTAATATGTTATTGCTTGCCTTTGGCTCGTCGCTTCAAAAGGAGGGAAAAACGTGTGCTAATGTTGTGAGTACATATTATGCATGGCATCCAGGCATGCACTTATACTCTTTTTGCTTATCTAAACAAATTGTGGAGCTATGTGTATATATATATATATGTATGAGCTCTGCCCTTTTGTGTTTTGCGCTGCCAGGATAATAATGTCAATGTAAACAAAATGTACATAAAACATATTTACACATATGCACGCAAGTAGAGAAGCACTTAACACATTCCTATTGCTGAAAATAAATGCTTTACTAGACTATCGTACAAATGTTTATTTTAACTAAAATTAGCCATAAGACGAAAGCTTGTGTTAAGCTATTGTTTGCCTGTTTTCTTTTCTTCATAAGTTTACATAAAAAAAAAAAAAAAAACGAAAAAAATTAATTCATTGTTCATTGTCACTACTTTTGTTGTCACCCTGACTGGCTTTACAGTTATTTGAAATAATCTGCTTACAAAACATCCACTTGCATGCAAGAACCGTACCGTACCATGATCATCATCATCATCATCATCATCATCATCATCATCATCATCATTGCTTAAAGATAAGCAGCATTCTAAGGATATTCAGATAATATATAGATTTTAGAAAATTTTTAATCAAGATGTCACTTTACACTTGACTTTGAAGAAAAGAATAAATATTCATTCGTTTTAATTTATCGTCGATTTTATTGGCTTCGTCACTAGACTGCTAGTTGACAGCAATTAATATTCATTGTTGTCTAAACGACTATAAAGTGTAAATTTTATTTTTTCATTTTATAAGATATCTTTCTCCCTTTCGCATGCGGGAGATATATTTGCAATCACTTTTCGTTTAAGAAGGATTGAGTCGTTGGAATATTTTAGAAATTAATGATTTTATTGGGAATATCTCGATTTCTTTTCCTTTTTGATGTTTTCAAATCTGTTTGCATACTCGTCTTATTACCACCCGATTAAAATAGTACTTCCTCGCTGAGCTGAGAGCGTTATTGTTATATCTCCTCGGTAAAAAGTTTTTTCAAGGTTTCTCAGGTATAAATTGTTTCTTACAGAGTTGTAATCGCAGGCGTGTTTGTAAACCGTTTTCAAATTTATAATCTAGAGTTATGTGATGAATAAATCAGGATTAGATAAAACTGAGTTATAGACGTAACCCGGCGACCATTACGAATACATGGATGAATCGCCAAAGGTTTAAAACAAAACGGTAGATTCTGATGGCACTGCGCAGGAATGAATGCACTCATTCGCCCTCTGAAATAAGTTTGCATATCGTGATAATATGACCGCAAATAAACTAAAGAGTGATATTCATGGATATTCATGAACATAGTCGATTCGCTCTTGAAGCACATGCGTGACAGTGGCACGGATCTGCCAACTTGTTTGCTTTGATTCTTGGCACTTTTGCAAAGATTGTTATTTAGTAGACTTGTTGACCTTAATAATCGCTGTTCTTACCCTGGTCCAGGAAGGAATATTCCCGTTCGTCTCCTAATCATAAGAGATTCTTGGCAAGGCTTTCTGCTACAAAAAGATTGCATGATACCTACGCGATATATAGTCTTTCTATTAAGCGGTGAAATATATAGAAAAGGATGTCAAACAAAACATTGATTTAACCTTGATATTTTCAGTATTTACATACCTATTCCTTGTGACCACTTATTATTGGATATCAAAGCAAGGATCGTTTTTATAAGAAGTCTACATAATTCTCTACTCTCCTGTTAAAGAACAAAAGTTTGTGTCTAATCGACTCTTACCGCTACTTCAAGCTTGTTAGAAGCCTTACTTTGCTTCAGCATGCATCTTACGTGCTTACAATATTGCTGTCGAGTTATTCCGATATGATTGTGTTTTGAAAATAAGCTTTTAAGCTGCAGATATACGAGTCGAAAATTTAATGCCGATCTGACTGTCTGTGAACAAGGTCATGTATCTTGAAGTACGTTGTTGAAACCCGCTAAAACGGGCGTTTTGCGTCAATGCCATTAGTTATCTCTACGCGAAGAAAGCTTTGCTAATGATGTCTGCAGGGCTTAGCAGAGAATCTAATAAAAATTTATTAAATATTACTTTACAATACTTCATGATGCTTTTCGGATGTCCGTCTTTTATATATCACAAAATTTATTTATTACAACACCAACTACTTGTTCATTATTTAGGCTTGCAGTAAAGACTTGAATGTCAAGCCGATCATTACCTTTAAATTGAAGTTCAATTCTTTCTTCTACATAACATTAAGAAACGTAGTTATACAAATTGATATTTGGTTGTCTTAAAACGAAATCAACAAAATATTTAACATCTTTATAAAAGAAAAATTTCAATAAAATACGTGACGCAACAGAAATATGCACTATACGAGTAAACGCATACGCGACACAATCTCTTAAGTACTCGTCTTCACACACGTACAATTTCGCTGATTGCCGTTCGTAGTGGATATTGCATGTGTATCTAAAGTATTTTATAAATGTAACCGAGTCTGCATTACTACATACATATAACTAAATTGTGCGATATTGCAGTGATTTGTGTGTAAGCATGAATGTATTATTGTATTTGCAATATCAAGCGACTAAAATCGTATAAAATGCAAAGTGCACGTTTATATGTAAACGTAAAGTTGAAAGCACACAGCAACCGTCCAGCCAGTTAGCCAGTCAGCCAGTCAGCCAGTCAGCCGGTCGTCCAGCTATTCAAGAGTTAAAGAGTTAAGAAACTAACCAATCGACTTTAACAGCAACAACCAAGTCAATGTTTTGTTATTGGCAATGAACGCATGGCATGAATGGCAACATCACATCAGAATGCTGTTCAACACTTTCAGATGACAATGCTGATACTGTTAATCGGCTGAATAAAAATGTAAATTGAGCTAAGACCATTTTGCCACAATGATTTTTCATACCCACCACATGAGGCATATTAGATTTGCCAAACAATTGTTAAAGGCACAATATATCTGCTCTTTTTCTTCTTTTTTTTTTTTTTGATTAGTGTACGATTCTCAGCTAAGTTAGCCGAGTCTATCCGTTTACTAGTAATAGCATCTATAAGGAGAAAAGTCATGACTTTGTAAATACGATTTCATCTTAGACGGATAGACTAAGGTGAGGAGTAGAAGCGATTCGCCTTCAAACACGCCTCCAATGACCAAAAAAGTATTAAAATAATTTTGAAAAAAAAAAACCGAACGTTTTACATATTGATCCATAAATTTGAAGCGGAATTGAAAAATTTAATTTCGCATTATTATTAAGTATTTGTTTAAATCATACAGTATCGAAAATTTGACCTCAAATCTGAAGAACCTTCATGGTTGACAACAAAGAGCATTAGCTACAAAGAAACTTTTCGATTTTTTCAGCCAACTTGTAGACATCGTCGTTATCAGTACCCTTTGAACATTTGCGACTTGAAACATATTTGAACCTAAGGATTATGAACATAACACAATTAACCATAGATGGACAATTACCCTACGGGAAGTGCTCGATAAGGTGCTGCGATCCGAACCATTTACCGTAACGTGCGTCCTTTGCCCAAAGCACATCAGTGTAACGAATTTCATCAAAATTGCCCCTGTAGGTTAAACAAACGACAGACAGACGGACAGGCAAAATTAGATCGATTCAGCAAGTGTCTGGGTGTTGGATTCATCTGCACGAGCTTACTATATCGTTGCACCAGAAGTGGTAGTTTGGAGTATGAAAATATTTAAAATGATTGGCCGGTCGTGCATTAAAATTCATAAAACATTTACAACAAAAAATATTTCCTTACGCTTCTCTTTCAACGGAATGTCCACAGTTTTCTTAAGAGGAGAACGCACGCACCCAACACTACCAACAGTTAACCAATTGTTATTAAAAATTGTTTCTATTGAACACCAAGAAAACGGATAACACACAATATGTTTCTTTTTACTCCGATATGTAATTCAAACATGTATTATAAGAAATGCGTGTCTTCGTCATTTAAAGGACGCGACAACCGGTTAAATAAAACTCAATAAATGATAAGACGTTAAAAAAAAAAGAACAATGCGAACAAAATAAAAGGGGAGAGACATCACACTGTTAGTAGCAATACACGTTAACAGCTGATGGTAGATGGACACGAGTTTTATGCCGTTACGCCGCTAGGTCGGAGCCAACTAAAAAAAATTTGAAAAACGCCAGCTGCTTACAATAGTATAAAAAATATTAAGCCTAATAAGAGAGTTGGTGTTAGTTGCTGCAGCTTAACGTTAGTGGATAGGAGTCCAAACGAATGAAATGGAAGTTAACATCTCTCCTCTGCCAAAACATTGTATAATTTTGTTTAGGGCAATTTTTGTGCCAGCTCTCTTCGCACTATTTAAAATGATTTTACAGTTCATTTATTCCAGGTCATGCTTCTTAGCAAAATGTTTACAAACATTGAATGGATTTCAAAGCACTTTTTTTTCTTTTGAGAAAATTGCAAGTCAATCAATGCAGATTTCTTTGCTTGAGTCAAGCAGGTACATACTACACAACATGTTTCATTTCTACGCACTTGTTTGTCTTTCCCTTTAATCCTTCTTGGATTACTTGCACAGTTGCTTGACAAAGAGTCAATAGAATCCTCTCTCTGCCGTAGTGTTTTTGTTGACATAAACACAACGCCCATTTTATGTTTAGCAATATTTAGAAAAGTGAAAGTTTTACCCTTGAAATCCGTATGGGAATAATAAACAAAGCAACGAAACCCTTTGTTCAGACACGAGTAACCAAAAAAAAAAAAAAAAAAAAACCGAATTACCAAAATTTATGCAATTGAACATTCAAGAGGATATACCAAAACAATAAACCAAAAACAAAAGATATTATTAAAATACCGAAACAGTTTAGCTACACTTTCGCTCAACTCAACTTTCCAAAGTAAGTAGGGATCGGAAATAAGCATTTCTACAAAGAAACTTTATGAAATATTTAGCGTATAATAAACTTTATACGGCTTCGTTTTCATTTTGCGCTAAAGATTAAAAGACACTCATACATATATGTGCATATAATGCATAACTCAATAAGTTCGCAGGGCAATATATAAATAGATGTCGCCATTGCTGAGAAATCCATATGATTTTTAATTGTATTTTAATTGTAGATGCTTTGCTAACTTCAAAGAAAGTTCTGTAGGCACCAATGAGACTGAACACTTCTGATCACTCGAACTTGGCCGTTGTTCCAGAGAATATGAAAAATGCACGAAATTGTTTTGGAGAACCAAAAAATGGAAATTGCGTG
Source organism: Glossina morsitans morsitans (assembly GCA_001077435.1). NCBI lineage: Eukaryota > Metazoa > Arthropoda > Insecta > Diptera > Glossinidae > Glossina > Glossina morsitans. The sequence continues at coordinate 48,811 of CCAG010019434.1, read as the reverse complement.
AGATAACTGACACCCTAAAAGTACAAAAAAAGGGGCATACACCACATATGCCCATCAGAAAGGTCCGTTCGAAGTAGGTACCGTGTTCGTTTACCGCTCGCGCTCACATCTCAGCTTTTTTTGATCTGATAAAATGGGAAAACTCGACATGGGAAATGGGAAACTATAGCGGTGTTAGTTTTTTTTTTTTGGATTCGCATGGCATAATATTCATCGACTATCTTCAAAAGGTACGGAGGATAAGAATAGTGAATATATTACATAGCATTATAAGTGTGTTTGAAGGAAGAAATTGCACAAAAAAAAACAATGGTACTGATCCTACATAGTTATTGAGTGATATCTTAAACGTTTAATTTTCTCTAAGGTCACATTAATAGTCTAGGCCTTGTGCCTAATCAGAAAAAGGCAGAAAATACACGATTACGTACTATTTTAGTAAAAAGTGATCGTTTTCCGAAAGAGGATTTAACTGACATACGACACTCAGCCAAATACTCATATACACATGAACACGGACACGTACAAATCATTATGCAATTTATTGCAATAAACAAAGTCAAGGTTGAATTTTCAACTCTTGCAGCGCAGCGAGACATTATTCTACTTATGGATGTCGCATCTTTCTTTGGCGAAACATTATTATTCCTATTTTGTTTAAAGTGCTTATTAAAAAGAAGCAAAAAGAAGGTTACAAATTTTATTTGGTATTTGCAGAAATTTATTTTACCATTTCAGTGAGCAATTAGGACAACAATTAGTATTCATAGTATAGTCATAGTATATAGCATGCATTAAGATTTTCACATAATCTACGGTTCATTTTGTGCTCTAGTTTTTAATGTAATCTTTCCTAACCATTAAGGTTAAGATCAGTTCACGTAAGAACATTGCAACATAAGTACCGTTTAAAATTGCTCTTACAGTTACCTTCATTTCATTGTACAAGGTTTCTAATTATAAGAAATCAAGGGCAAGAGATTCCTTTTAACATGTATATGCATGTATTTTTATGACTAACCGTGGATTTTGGTAGATTCATACGCGTTATAATTTGAATAACTTTCCAAATATTATTTATTCATAGTTTGACCTTTAAAGCTGAAAGCAACATTTGTCGCTTTGCAGGCGGTATAATGCGAGGTTTCACAATCTCAACGGGAATATTACGGATTAGTTAATGACGGAACAACTGAACATATTCTTAAAAAGACTTTTTTCTCTGCGTTGTTTTTCTTTTTGTCCTCCTTCGCTTCCTCTTCTTCCTCCTGGTCATTGCGTCTTCCCTTTGGCTACATTGTTTATTTTAAACTCTCCCGTAAACTTCTTCTATTACTACTAATTGTTAGATATCGTTAACAATTTTAATTAAATATATAAACAGTTACCATATCACAGTAATAAGCGCGGGTTAAGTGAACGAGATTCGCCTTCCTCTTTTCCTCTCTTAACAATGGAATAAGGAAAAGTAGCTATGATATTAGGAGTCGCTTATTAACAAACAAAGAATCGAATTTTTTCCATACACTAACAAATCGTACAAAAAATTCCCGGTTTAGTAGTTAAAAACCCTGAGATAATGAATCCGAGCATGTATTTATACCTCAATCCGTTTTCTCCTTCATTTATTACCTTACCGTAAAGACTATACAATAAGGACTAACTCAACCTTTGGCTTATATTGCGTAAGATCAGACCTATTTAGAAGGCTAAGATCGCTTTTAACGTGTTACTAAGGTAGAAATAATTTATTGATTATTTTAATTCAAAACTCAGAAAAATGTTTCTACGTTATGTAGTACTTCGCTTAATACAGCTCTTTCTATAACGGTTTTTCGAAATAAGGCGTTATATCTGAAATCTTCGAAAATGTGATCCGAATCGAACCGCTTTGAAAAGCGTTCGTTTTTGGGCCAAAACCGATATACCACAATTTATGAAAATATCTCACAAATTTGCAACCTGTACGCTGAACACAAGAATACAAGGCGGGCGGGCGGACGGATAAAAAGGTTTAGAATCAATTTCTGACTCGATCAGCTTAATAAAAAATGGGTCTATTTCAAAGGCTTCTGAGAGTTGCACACCTCTGCGGAAACCTAATATACTCTTTTACCACAAGTGATGTAGGGTATAATAAGTTCGTATACTTTTCATGGGGGAAATGCATTTTCTTGGATCCAAAATGTGTATTTCTATGCGCTCTTCTGGTATGGATTTATAAAAGACTTAGTTTGTTATGTGGCGACTACAGGCGTACTTGCACCTTCATACGGTTTATGACATAGGATATAGGATCGGGATTTATTAATTTATGTTTATTTTGTGTGCGCAAAGACATTTGTCCGATATTTTTAAAAATTTTGTTCAATTTTTTCGACTTTAGTTCTGTATATATAAATATAAACATATATAAATATCAACGCATACATGTACATGGGTGTACGTATATGTATACAGTTACATAGCTATAAAAGAAACATATATGCATCTTTGTATATAAACTAATAAAGAAGAAAAAGTAACATGTGTGTACGTACGAATAAGTTTTCCACATATTCAATTATTAACGAACATCCGACAACGTCAGAAGTCTCTTGAGAATTCCGAAATAGAAAATAACATGTACCACAAAGAAGAAATCAAGGATTTTATGCATAGAAATTATCATAAAGTTTTCCTCTCTGCCTATGAAGCATATTATGTATATAGATACGTATGTATACTATGGATATTTGAGCACTTTTAACACGTGATATATGCATTACGGAGTTTACATGGGGATGAGAAATTGGATGTATTTGTGTATATATACTTCGTATATCAGAAAACTGATGAAGATCCAATTTCCTTATGAGAACAGACAACATGTAATATCCTGTAACAACTGACAACAAACAAGAAAAATTAAAGAAAAAGCAACAACAACAACAACAACACTAACAGAAATGGAAATATGAAACACAGAGTATATATATACATATGCATATATACATATATATACATGTTTTTATGCATACATGTATACTTACTTATGTAAATATATGTATACTTGAAAGTTTAGAATGAAATGAATTTTGTAAAGATATGTGATTATGTGACATGATTCTGTTATGTATGCTAAAAAGTTCTTTTCACACATTTCAAAATGGCTGGCTAAGGGTTACTTTCCTTTCAATTTCATGTTCATCAAAAACGTTCCCACTTTTGATGCCCAAATGTTCCGAGACTGCTGTGATGATGTGCATATTTTATGAAAGTAATAAACGTATACAGCACTGGGATTAGTTTTACCCTTTCGTTGTGGCAAGAATCATCATTAGAGACTTGTTTGCCTTTGCGTTTGCTTTGTTTATATTTCATTAATGCAAATTAAACGTGTTCTCCATTAAGGAACCGTCCAACCAACCAGTTATGGTCACCGTTGTGCGAGCGGAAACTGTGCTTAAATGGAAATTGTTCTCCTTGGAGTGCAATCAATTAATTGACATTCATTACGAACACATTCAACTCACAGGAATGAAATATTTTCGCATTTCTATAAATTTTAATTTCAATGTATTACTTAATACTTTTAATTGTGAACATACTTGTTCTTTGTATAAAATATTTTTAATGTCCACTCTTGACGGTGCATGCTTATGTAATCTATTAAAGCGAGCGTAAATCAATTTACATGCAATGGTTTAGGGTTCTGTTCATTTGCATACTTCTGGTGTTATCAACGGTCAAATTACTTCAAAACCCCAAACGGTTCACATCAACAAGAAAAGTTTCATTAGATTCCCAACGAATAATGTATTATGCAAAAATTCATTACCTGCACTTTGTAAAAACCAATGAGAACACTAGGGTGGGCCATGGCCCAACTAAAAGATCTTTCACAAGAAGGCATTCTACGAGGTGTGGTCGAAAAAGAGGTCTGATTGAAACCATATTTAATAGCGGCAATAAGACTTTGGGCCCCCAGGTTTCGAAATGTTATCAAAATATCTTCAAAATTTGCGGAATGTAGGCTAAATGCCAGAAAACAAAACGTTCAGAAGGACAGATAAGTTTAAATCGATTCGGAAACGAACGGTACAGTAAAAAGTGAGTCTATCTGAAATCCTTCTGGCTGTGTAATACTTTCGCACAAATTTTACATACCCTTGTATCATAAGTAGTGTGGGACACAAGTATTGTAATAGATCTCCCATATACAACTACCAGATTTTTACTTATCTATTTATTAGTTAAGCAGAAAGTGTTTATGGTTGCGGCAAGCGCCAGTTCCGAAGGCATTTACCACCTTTTTTATAACAACCAGTTATAAGTTCCACAAACCCATTAGTGTTTTCTTCGAAAAAAAAAAATACGTCAGATTGGCGTTATTAGACGCAATAAAGGAGTCAAAGCTTTTTAATACAGGGATCGCACAAACCAACATTCATCACTTCATTGAATTTTAGCTACGGTTGTGTTTGTTTTGACGAGAAGTGACGGTTGCAACTGCCTTGTGGTTCATTAGGAAGGGGTTAGTTAATCTAGGGATTATAATTGGACACTGTGTCTATAGATGATATATTAGAAGGATATAAAAGCTATGCGGAGAGTACTGACGTTCTTGCTAAGATATTTATGGCTTGCAATATGCAATAATTATTAAATTGGAAACAAAATGTTATAATATATTATGCTTTAATTTATTGCGCTATAATCATGCTATGATTAATTAAATGGTCAGTACGTTTTCGCAAAAAGAAGTTTAAGTATTCTTAAAAAAGCGACAATTCATGTAAAGAACTACACACACAAATACAACCGTCTAATGTTTTCTTATTTGAAAAGAATGTTTGTATGTTCAGGAAGTTGAAGGTGTAAAAGCAACAGTTGATCACTAATAAGTTCATAACATTCCGCAATTGTCTCTCATCCAATTAATTATGGAATGAAACGAAATCTTTTCAAAAGCGCTAAGTGCATTAAAGTGATTCCCTTCTATTTCTCCCTCTCTCTTTAAGTCAGTTAGCATCTTCAATGCGTTCGAGTGGGTCGCGGTCGCTTTGAAAAGTCTGCAAAAAAAGTTTTTTTATCCGTGTTTCTAAAAAGAATTTGCTTAGAAAATATATGAAATCATAAATATGCGGGAGTTTAAAAAGAACATCAATTCTTTCATAATAAACTTTATCCTATAAGAAAGTATTTTACAATAATTAATATTCTGTACAGAGAAAAAAGTGAAAATACGAAAGATTTGCCGAATAACTTCACGTAAAATATGGTATACATGAAAATGGATTAACACCTAAAGGCAACAACAATGAATGTTATATGACGTGATAAGACAAAGACGAAAAATATTCGTCGTGCAAATAGAACGAAGATTCCACAATAAAAAAGTCGGTTGGCGCGATTTATTTTCTTTCGGTTCGGTTCGTTGTAAATAATTTATTGTCAAGACTAATATTCTGGATCAAATATGTGGGTGAAAATCAAATTGTCGTAAAAATAGTAAAAGTTAAAAATAATATGAATGAAGTAAATGAAAATGTTATTTTACATGTATGCCAGCGTGTGTTTCATGAGAGGTTGAATGAGAATTAACGAGAGTAGTTAAATAGCTCGATGAGTTAATTAGATGAGGTTCCAATAGGAGAGTGCACTTTTAAGAGAGTAACACTTCTCGCAAAAATCGTACAAAATAGTGTATGGAAGAAAAAAAAACGACGGTAAATAAAAAATTAAACATTAATAAATTCGGCACATGATAATGATGATGATTTCTATGACGATCATTATTGTATAAGAAAGTATTTTACGATAGTTAATAGTAGTAAAAGCAATTAATATCGCGGTATTCGGCAAATGACGTGTGCAGTGAAAATACGAATGATTTGCCGAATAACTTCGCGTAAAATGTAATATTCATGAAAATGCATTAACACCTAAGCAAGCACCAAAAATGAATGTTATATAAGGTGATGTAATAAGATAAAGGCAGAAAATATTCGTAGTGTAAATAAAACGAAGCCCATACTACAATCTTTAAGACTAATTTTTGACATGCCCTCTGAAATTTTTTTTGCTTGCAATATGTAAGTAAACTGAAATAAATAAAAATTGCGAAATCTTACTATTTATGTATGCTTCTGTATTATAAACACATTACATAAGAGTTAAATATTTAGAGGAAGAAGAATAGTTATACATAGCTAATTGAATATTATGAGATGATGCTGAAATTGGAGAACGAATTTTCAACAGAGTTGCAATTACCAAAACATTCGAGATGACATTGAATTTCATTTCATTTCATTTCATAGAAAATCAGCGAGTTAATTTGAGAATAACGAAACAGGCGCAACGCTTTTGCGGTTTATTAGGAAGCGTTTAGTAGAAATAGACATTGATTGAACATTACAAACACATTACAGAATGCAGAATACAGAAGCTATAAGTGGAATATTGACATTCTTGCAAAAATACTTTTTATTTAAAAAAATGCAATAATCACTAAATTGTAGACAAAATACTAAAACACATCATTTTTAATTCCCAAAGCAAGTAGAGAAGACCGATGCAGGGGTTGAACATGTGTAGGTTTTATACGTTAATATATTCGTGTTGCATATGCAATCGAATACAATAAAAACCTTTTTAAGTCGACATTTGTTTTTGAGTTTTCAATTTTTTGCCGAATAACTTCGCGTAAAATATAATATATATGAAAACCTAAATATAAATAATAAATAAAATATGGTATATTCGTATAGTAAATATTCGTCGTGTAAGTGAAACGAAGATTCTACAACAAAAAATTCGGTTCGGATTCATTTTCTTTCGGTTCGGTTCGTTGTAAATAATTTATCGTCAAGACTAATATTTATTTTGATTTGGAAAACGTTTTGGATCAAATATGTAAGTAAAATACAAATTATCGTAAAAATAGTAAAAGTCAAAAATAATATGAATTTAAACTAATAAAAATTTGTCATATCTTATTGTACATGTGTGTAAGTGTGTGTTTCATGAGAGATTGAATGAGAATTAATGAGAGTAGTTAAATAGATTGACCAGTTAATTAGATGAGGTTCCAATAGGAGAGTGCACTTTCAAGAGAGTAACACTTCTCGCAAAAATAGTGTATGCAAAAAAAAAGAAATAACGGTAAATAAAAAAATTATATATATGCGTTGGATTAACAAATAATTTTGAGTGAAGAATTTCGTCCAATTTAACATTTAGTAAACAATAAGAAATATTCGTCAAGAAAGTGTACGAAATTACGTAAGAAAAAAAGCGGCCAGAAGTGAGTGCAACAATAGCAATATCTTTATGTAAAGTATAACAATAATACCGAAAATAATAGCTTTATAGCTATAGAATATTTTTATACAGAAATTAAATGCTTTACGGTTCTAGACTAGATAATTAGTCTTTTAGTAAAGAGGATCCAATTAATGACCGAATTTTTATTCTCTAGTTTTATTAAAGAATTATATCCTTTCAGGGCTTCACTGTAAATCTATATTGCCGATATACATTCATATGTATTTATTAATTTGCGAACAATCGAAAATCGACAAGTGACACGCGTTTCTTTTCTGTTTTGCAATTCATGCAATTCGAACAACGAATTGCAATGACATAAACTTTAACATTTTGCATTGTTGTTGTGTTTGTCATTATTTTTGTTGTCGGCAAGCAATATAAAAAAAAACACATCCTTTTTATTCACACAGTCTGCGAGCAGACATTGCAATTGTCATGAGCAGGCATAAGTAGAGTAAATGTATATATGTATATACATATGTCCGTATAGCCATGTGCAGATATAAATGCTTATAAATATGTGAATATAAAAACATACTATTATGTAAGTGAAATTGGTTGCATGTACGTGTGTGCCTGTATGCATATTACATGAGACATGATGACATCCTTTTTTGTCACAAACAATTTGAGAAAATTTAAAACATGGTGAAAAGCGTTGTGGTAAAACACAACAATACCCAAAACAAGGTACAACAATGCAAAAAACCCTTACATTCACTTCATACAAACTCATGCATACATACATACGTGCCCTTGTTATATACTTACAATTTACCACTGTGATGAATGCAATGCCTGATGACTATAAATATATATATATATATATATATACATGTTCGTGATATGCATTTTTTCCTCACATATATTCATAAATACGTGTGTTTTCATTGCATATGTGCTATTACTTAAATATGTACATATATAGAGAAATGCATGTGCAAAATGAAATACATTTTCCATTACTCATAACCACCACCACCACCATCGTCGTCATCATCATCATCATGATCGTCGAAGTCCTTCTCGGCGCTTTCCTCACATCATTACAATTACAAAGGATAACATTTTTTTTTTTTAACATTCAATATCGTCAATGTAACGTGTCGTCCGTCCTCGTCATCATTGGAGTCAACGTTAATGTTAACGGATGTTTTTCATTTTGTTTTTCCTTATTTTTCTTTTTACAGTTGATTGCAGTTTTTTTTTGCCTTCTTTTTGTTAACTTTACAGCCATAAATCAAAGTTCGGTTTTTTTCAATATTTTAAAGGGCACGCGTACAGAAGGATGCAGGACATTTTATACGCATCGCACTTTTTTAAAATTTATTATTTAACCTTTGCATTATTCCATGAATATATCTGCACTGAAAACATGTTTTTTTTTTTTAATTTAACGTATCTTTAGTTAAATGAATGTTTTATTTCTTTAAATTCGCACATCTTTCTTATAGGTTTCAATCACAACTCTAAACTAGAGCTAATCACAGTTGATTAACACATCATCTTTTACAAACATTTACTAAGAAATATCATGAACTTTGTTCATTGTTTTTTGAATTTTCTTATTTTCTCAGTCAGCTTTTTACCTACTCTTTAAACAGAGCTGAACTCCATTGAATTTGCTGACTCCCATTGTGAGCAACAGCTGCACTTAACAACTTTATTACCAAACAAATAATCTTAAGGAGCAGTTTTTGTTTCAATTCTTTTTTTTTTTTTTCTTTATATTTCTTCTTGAACTCTATTTGTTGATTTAACCTTTTGGTTTATTCATTTTTTCGTTTATTTTTTTGCTGAAAAGGCATTTATCACAAACATTATGAAATTATTTTAAATTACATTAGAAAATATCTCTTTAGACATTGATTGTGCAAAATATTTTACAATTAATATTAAAAGCAAAGGCCATTGAGTGTTAAGTCATAAGTCGACTTACTTTCAAGTGAAACTTTAGGACTTCTAAACAAGAAGTTTAGTTGCATTATCTCCACAATTAAAAGCTTTCTCAATATCTTCTCAATAACAATGTATTGTGTGCATGTGTCTATGTTATACATTGACAATATTCTTGAAACTTTTCCGCCTCGTCTTGGGTATCAATGGGGAAATTTTTGACGGCTTCATTGTGAAGCCAAGTAAAAATCTTTAATCCTTTTTAATGGAATTATATGGAAAATCCATTATCTATTTACTTAGGCCTTTTAATATAAACTTTTTAGAAATTAGGCATAAAATAATGTTTGCTGGACATATTGCTGTATTTTATTGACCTTTACAGTAACATTTGACATTATTAAGTGGAAATAATTGGTATCCGAACAGCGAGGAAGTATATATATATATATACATCACTACACTATATTCGTTGCAATATAAAATATGTTCTTAACCAGCCTAACACGATGCGTCGTGATCACGTCCACCAGCTTGTTTTCACATCTTCGCTTACAACTTAGGTTAAATTCGACCGCAAAACCCGTCTTTAAGGGATAATAAAACTTCAATAAGTTTGAAGCAGTAAAAACACTGTGGCGGGCTACGATACGCCTTTCAGCATTGGAAATCGTTGAGAGCTTGAAGTTGCATCCTTTTTAAGTAGTTGTTTAAGTCACACAGTATCGAAAATTTCACCTCAGATCTATAGAACCTTCTTTGTTGAAAGCAAAACGCGTTGTGTATAGAAAAACTTTTCTATGTAATAATTTTTTTAGTCAACTAGTACAGATCGTCGCGATCAGTACCCACTGAACATTTGCGAATTAAAGCATAATTGAACCTAACATGTAATATAATTTACCATAGATGATCAAATATACTAGAGTTATCCATGGAGCGAGTTTTCACGGTAAGGAGTTATATGGGAAGTAATCGATAAGGTGCCCCGATCCGAACTGTTTTCCATAGCGTGCCTGCTTTGGCCAAAGCACGATCAAAATATCTTAAAAATTGCCCTTATAGGTTGAACACAAGACAGACGGATAGAAAAGCTTAGATCGATTTTGAAAGTGATTCTGGAAGTCATCGGCATAATAAAAGGCGGTCTATCCCAAATCCTTCTGCGTGTTGCATACAGCCGCGAAAACTTGATATACCCTTGTTACCACAAGTGTCGTAGAGTAGAAAAGTAATTGTATTAATAAAGAACAAAAGAATCTAATTTGTTATGTTAGCTAATCATACCGCATTATTTGTTTCAATTATTCCTGTGAGCTTTTCAACCATGACTGGATGGCAGACATTGAGGAAATATGCCGAAGATTTCCATATATGCAGATGAAGAGACAAATTTCTCATCTCTCATTGCTGGAAGTAATGAAATGGAAGGATTAGGTCCCGGCTGGTGAAGAGAGGGAAGTGGGGAAACGTTTTTCTAGTAGTTTCACATTGGAATTCGAATGAAACTTTAATGCTCTCCTAAAAGCCTTCAAATGACAGTTTGTGCACTTTAGGAATATTACATAATTTTTTTTGCTGACTGTTAATAGTAACTTGTATTACTTGTCCTTCACTTTCCCGTTACTTGGCTGTGCGGTTTCAAATTTTCTGTTCTTTCGAAGAATCAGGATTTTAAATTTTGAGTCTAACTCGTGGTTAGTGTGATCTTGAAGGAGTCAGGGTTTCTTAAGTAACTGAGTTCGAGCGAAAACAATTTCCTCATTAAACTCATATTAATCCAGTGTGTGTATTTGTGTGTTTGTGTTTACGTTCCCAATGTTTCGGCAAAGGAGGCTTATGCTCCCATTAATGAAACTTCATCGCAACATTCCATTGGATTGCATCATTTAACTGACACGTACTTACCATCACAGCATATTACCCGACCACTACAAACGAACGCTTAATGCAAGCAAATAAAATCTGGATAAACTAAGCAAATTATTCAAAGCAATGTGAAAATTGTACAGACGTGTTATTTAGCATAACATTTCCGCAAGGAACAACAAAGCAAAGCAACAAACCAAACCAAACCACTGGTTTTTTTTTGCTGCATTATACTCGTAAGCACACTTTCACGTATATATTCTTGCTTTTGTGCATAATATTTTGTTGTTGTTGTTATTTCTATTGTTGCTGCTGCTGGAGAGAAGAATAACCGCAAACCGCAAAAACACAAAATAAAATCGGTGTTTAAACCGAACGTGATTGCAATGAAGTTCATTTTATTTTAAAGGTTGCTTCCAAAAATGCAGAGATATAACAGCAACAACAACAACAACAACAGCAATAGTTAAAGAAATCAAAAGAAAAATGAAAAACTTTGTTTACTAACTCTCAAGACAACGAGCAAAATCGAGTGTGTTCTTATAGTTTTAGATTGTGTTGCCTGCATACATACATACATACATACATACATGCATACATACGTGCATATACATATAAACATGCATTACGCTCGAAAGAAGTGTTCAGCGAGCGACCTTAAAACCAACTGTTGGATTAAGTTGTGAATCGTGATTTGGCGGCCAAGTGTTGCCGTTGGGCATCAGTACTATACCAAACCCCCTTATGCAATAAGCGTAGAGTATTTAAAGATTGTTGTATGCTGATTTTCTGTTGAACTTTTTATTATTGCGGCTTAAAAGTGTTCAATTTCAGTAAATTTAAAACAGCAACAAAGCACGCATCGTTACTTAGTACAGCGATCGAATTGAAAGGAGACAAGAGCGAGCAAACAGGCGGGCAGGTTAAATTAAATGTTCATTTTACGTTTACTAGGCTAACCATCGGCGAAGGCGAAGAGGGTGGAAATACGCGTGGCTTGCTATATAGCATATTGTTTCGATGTTATTGCATTTTGGACATTGCAATGGCGATATTTAGTCGATGATTACAATGTTTGTAAATTTTATTTCACCTTGTGGGCAATTTGTACAAAATACCAAAAAAAAAAGAGGAAGAAGAAGAATTAACAACATCTTCAGTCTCGGCATCCAGCCATTCAGGCATATGGACGGACAGACGGTTAACCTATCCACCGTCATTCACAGGCCTTTTAAATATAATTATCATGAAAAAGCTGCCCAACGCGCGGCATGACACACTAGCATAACATAGCAGCACATCTGCTGCTAACATTACTTTTAAGGTTATTCAGTGAGCCATTCTATCTGTTTCGCTTTTCATACAATCTTTATTTTTATGAATGTTTCCTCAGAAGAACTATGGCTTTTGGCAAATTTTCTTTAGAACACATTACTAAGTGTCTTCACGCATACACACGCACGCGTACTCTTGGCACTTTTCCCCTAGTTAAGCAATTTATTCTGGCTGGCTGCAAATTGATTTTTATCAAACTCTAATCGATCGGTAACTACATTTCCTCATGTATATACGCATGTATGTGTATTTGTACATACACATAGCATTTCTATGGATTTTCCTTTTGCATAATCCTTTCTCTTGTGCATACATATTACGTACATCCATACTCAAGTTCATTGATTTCTTTTCACTTTGACGTCCTGAATATCTATCTAAAATTAATTGCATCTTGTGTTTGCATATGTGCGTGTATTATGTATGGATGTGTATGTGAGGCATGGATTTGGATTTAGGAAATTATTTATGTTGGTTCACACGTTGTTTTACACATAATTTATTATTATCTTATAAATTTTCATTATCCCCTGTTACACTTCGCTCTGCTAAAGTACTTAATAAATGTGCATAAACACATGTGTTGAGAAATATATATAAGTGTATATGAAATATATACCCGCACACATACATACACACACTCACACATAGATACATTCATATAGGTATTTATAAACACATATTTAGTGCATACATTATTGCATGCATATGACCTTGAGGCTTGTTTTCATTTGTCGACCGCTAAGGTGTTTAAAATGTCTTTACAAAAATTGAAAAAAAAATAAAAGACCGTTTATGCATGATTTTGTAATTTTTCAAATCATTAGTGCTTTGAATTTATGGCATCATACTGTTGTTGTTGTACTGTTGCCGCCATCACTACTACTTAACTTGTCAGTTATATATATATATATACATAGATATTGGTAATTGTTTATTTCAACGTGTCCATGTTTGTACGAATCTATGCATAAAAATAATGTACATTTTTATATCTGTGAACTGCTTGTGCTGTTTGTGCTTTAACTGTGACGACATATCCGTGCAATAGAAGCGTAAAATAGTTTGTAGACAAGATCATTAATTTAGTATTTAATACTGTGAAATAATTGCCTTAGAGTAGAGTAATGAGTATCTGTTGTTCATAATTTGTATAACATGCGCACTTAATAAGCTTTTCAAGTATTAAGTAAAATTTATTTTTAATCCTATACGTATTCGAATGAAGCATGTGGAGCAGTTTTAAAAATAAATAAGAAATGAAGGGGAAATGATACTTCCTCTCGTTGTTGTATACTATAGTGAATTGAAAAAAATAAAAAAAAAAAACCAAAGAATATTTATTCTAAAAGTAGGCTCCTATCGGCTACATCAGCGCTTCACTTGGTTTTTTATACGTTTTAAGTAGAATGATTAGAATTGTAATATAGCTGCCCGCTAGTTTAAGGAATTTTCTACGAAGCTCTCAGCTGATAAAAACTGTTTCATCGCAGTTGCAGTCTTTTTTGCAGAGACGATGCTTCGGTTCCTTTCAAGATACTTTATGTATCATTCATCAAGATTTACGTCTCCATGGATTTAGTAAAAGAGATCGTAGGTACTTAAGAAAAAGCTGTTTGTAGAATGTAAGAGCCTTGATAAGAAAGAAAGTAACAATGATAACTGACGGCTTAGGCTTTCTTTTTGAATCAACTACGTAAAAAAAATCGGAAAGAAGATTTTTTTTTGGCGACAAAGCACATCATAATTATTGAAAAGAGGCTTGATAGTTTACAAATTAAAAAGGCAAGCTTTGAAGTTTTATTCATCCATAGAGTATGGTCTTTATACATTCGTAGAGTCTGGTCTTGTTTGGCTTTCCTTTGTTTTTGCACCCTTAACCACTTGTCTTACGAGGGTATATTAAGTTTGTGCAGATGTATGCAACTTCCAGAAGGACCCGCCTATATTATATTTATTATATCGATATATTTGTCTGTCCGCCTGTCTTGTTTTCTTGTGTTTAAACTATGAGTCGTAATTTTTGAAATATTTTGATGAAGTTTGTCACATCGACAAGCTTTGGGTCAAAGACGGACGCTATTAAAAATAGTTCGGACCGGATCTCTTTTCGGCCTCTCCCCATATGACGATTTATTTTGAAAGCTTGTTCTATGAACACCTATATTAGACGTAGTAATGTAGGTTATAATGGCAGACTGCTTTCCAGTATAGCGTTTCCACTTGTTATATCTCAAAAATTGACAAACTTTAAGCGGACTTTATAGAGAGTACACGAGTTGGGTAGTAAGTATTAGGTGTATTAATAAATTCTATTCATTGGAATTGGTTGCTTCCTAAAACGTACCTAACGCGTTTAATTTTCCCGTGTCAAGACCACAAAGTTTCTACCATGAGAGCATCCGTAAATGGCAAAAGACCCTACTTAATAACGTTGAATAATTGGTAAATAAGATTAAATTTTATCAACAAATGGGAAAATTGGTTAAACGAAAAACAATGAAGAATAAATACATTTTGACTCAACTTCTCATGGTCCTTTAAACGACACTTTCATTTTCGAAATCATGAACATTCATGTGACTTCACAAACTCAATGACTCCAACTTCTGTTTTCCACGTAATCTTTACCTTGCTTTTTACTCTGTTGGTAAGAAGAATAGCTCGTCTTCCCTGTTCTTCTGTGTCTTCAACTTTTTCAATCTTTTTGCATCCGTTCAGTAATTTTTGTTAAATATGTTGTGTAAACATAACCTAACTTTGCTAAATACATCTTCCTGTCATTCATGGATTCAAGGGCCTTGATATATAATATTTTTCAGGGTACATAGGTTCTCGAAAGAGTCCTCAAGGTCCTTGATAAATAATGTTTTGGGTGTAAATAAGTTTTCGAAAGATGCAGAGAATACACCAGCTTTGATCATCGGCCAGAAGAAAGTATTTAAGAAAAACTTACCATTTTTAGGGATGCCACCAAAATAACTGGAGAAAAGAAAGCTCTTAACACAGTTAGAGGAAATTAGTAGTCATAAGCCAGGTGATGGATGGATATAATGAAACCGAATAAATATATATTTAAAAAGCAAATCACTGCAACACTTTTGAAAAATATTTGAAATAACAAAACACAAGAGCAGAGCAATTAGGCGTTATTTACGTATTTTTTTACGTTTAGTTCTAATGCGTATTTTACACTTTTTTAAAATTATGACAAACAAGGGCAGCTTTTTTAATATTAATGGCAACATGTTCGATTATTACAAAGCCATACAATGGGAAACGTTAAACGACTTTTTAACAACATTTTATATCATGATTCGGTCATTGACAAAGTTTTACAAAATCACCGACGGCGAAACGTCATTGAGAACCGAAAGCCAAAAACCGGGACAAGAAATCCTTATTAACTTGGCTATTGGCTTAATTAGCTTTTCTTCGTTTTGAAATTCCTTTATTTTTATTTTTTTTATTTTGGTTATTACAAGCAATTTCTTAAGATATTAAAATTTAAAATTTATTGCACATAAAAAAAAAAAATGAAAACATGAGCGCAACAATTTATTCGCCAAACACTAACGCAGACTTTAAAAAATTCCAACTACTTTTGTCTTTCTCCACGAGAAACGCATTTTTTGAGTATCTCGGTGCCACTTTGTAATGGTAATGTAATGCAATGTCTATAAGTGTGCGTGTGCATGTGAAAATCAGAGAAAATTTGCTGCTCATTTTCAGACGGCTCATTAAAAAATAGGAAGTTTATGGAAACCAAAATCGTTTTTGAGGTACCCGTCATATGGAACCTCTTAAAATAAAGAGAATATTATAAACGTAAACAGTAGTAGTAGTGGTGAAATATATTTTGTAAATTTTTTTCATTTTAAAACAGCATCCGTAAGTAAACGTGTATGTAGAGCAATTTCCCCCAAAGAGTATAACACCCTGAAAAGAGTGTACTCTTCAAAGAGAAACTAAATCATGCGCACAACAAAACATGGTTTGCTTCTTAGACTATCAGAGTCTGGTCTCTATTAGTTACGGTTACTGTAGAGAGAGACCTCTCTCCTGGCAAAGTGATGGTCGTTTTTGTGAAAGAAATTTTATAATGTCCTGGCCTTACTTCACCTTAAATCAATAACCACTGTATTGCATTTATTGAGCACATCATACACACACACGTACACACACACACGCACGCACACACGCACACACTGATAGTTATAAGGCAAACTATAAATTTTGCTACCAAAAGCATCATCAGCATCTTTCTATCTCATGATAATTTGAAATCTGTCGACACTATCCGCAAATCTTAACGTACGTACGTACGTACGAATAGGAGTATCTGATAAGGGAACTGCATGAACACACTTATCAATGCGTGTGCTTTCAATTTCTGCATAAAAGATAAAATTTCTTCTTTTCATGACAGTAATATGTAATGGATAATAAACAGTATTTATGTAAATTAAAAAATTGAAATTAAAAGATTTTATTAATTAAATAATAAATTGAAAAGAAAATATTTTCGAAAATTTATATCTTTGCATTAACTTATGTGTTGTTTGCTAAAAAAGGCGGTACTTCCTAAAATGAATAGAAATTTAAAAGCATAGCAACGTAAACACCCAACACGCCTGTTTGCCTTAGTTATAATATTAGACATCTTTTCTTTACGTCCATAATCCCTTCAAAACTGCATTGCCGTAGCGAGTGTATGTGTGTGTGTATGTATGAATGGGTATGTGCGTGTGTGTGTGTGTGTGTGTAAGCATGCATTTATGCCTTTGTTCATAGTAACGTTTAATAATTAAATTAAAATTCCTTAAACATGACAGTTTAAGCAAAATTGCCGACACTCTATTCACTTTTACTTGTACATGCGTATCTGTGTGTACGTTGATGACGTCCACATGGATGAGGGCGCTCTGTATATGCAAACTAAGACAGCGTTGTCAGCATGCTTGTCAGAAATGTTCTTTTTGAAGTGCTTTTAGAGAATAACAACAAAAAACAGTATTTTAAATATATTTTTTTCTTTTATTTTCCATGCTCAGATAGTTGCATTAAATATTCATACATACTCATACATACACACGCCATGTTTTTTCTTACTTTCTTGAAACGTTTAATATTTACACAATAGCGTAGTGTAGGGTTTTTATTAATCGAAACAGTGAGGAAAAGCTTAAAGTGCTTGCGAGTTTGGTTCGCTTGACATTCGAAATAGGATTTAGTTGTCTCTGCGCATGCCTAAATAATAATTCTTAGATATTTGCTTTCTTTGCTGTACACTTAGATAATAAAACAATCTCTCTCACAGTCTAAAGGAGATTTAAATGACGGAAAACTTCCAAAAAGGGACTCCATCAAGTTGATTCAAAAATGATTCTTATTTTCAAGCACTTACTCGGCAATGGTATAAGATCTGGTATCGTCCTGTTGAAGCTATCACTTTTCGGAGATAGCCAATTTTGACAAAATCAGCTCTGAAATGTCACCACAAAGTTTTTCATCTTTTTAGTTCTGGCAAGGGCTTTGCAAGCATTATCACATACGACTAATAGCCGTGTGCTGAACAACATCACAAAGGTGTCATAAGTCCAAATACATTTTTCCCTTGTGGGTTTCGGAATTTAACAGCCTTGTTTTATAATAAAAACGAAATCGAGGCGTTTGTTATGAACAAAATTGATGCCTGATCAAAATGCTATACAAATTGTTTCCTTTTGACTTTTTGACTAGTGATCGATCGAAAACCCAAAATATACTCAGTCTTCTGACATATGCCTTTAGTACAAAAACTTTGGGGATTTCATACGACGGCACCACTTTTTCAGAAATACGCTGATTAGCTTACTTAGATTGCAAGTTAAAGTTACTTAAACACGCGTCGGACAACAACCCCATGCCTACCCTCACAAGATGCAAAGAACTATGCGGAATCGTTAAGGAAAGGCTTTACAGGATTTGGAGGATAGGCATCCTTTCGTGTATCGAGAGAAGTGATGTGCAGACTCATGATCACTCAGCTGATACGCCCATAATTCAGAAAAAAGTTTTGCAATCATCAAGCCTTGGTAGCTATGCGCAGATGATTTTAAAGGGCATGCTATGCACGCACTTGTCACTTTTCTTGCTTTGCAATGTTCTTGCTAATGTTGCAGTTAGAGTGTCGAGTTTGCTGATTGGTTTTAAATTCGGATTTTTTTTTAATTTCGTTTTAATCTACGATACGATTTTTACTTCCCCTGTTAATAAGGAATTGATTTTCACTTACCTCACATTTGTATAAGATACGCTTGCATTGATTTATGGATCTCACTATGCTCTAATTGGATATCATTCGGATCGAATTAAATAGCGAGAAGCAAACGGCTTTACATATACACTTACGGGTAGTAACTTAAAAAGTAATGCGTGCATTAATACAATAAGCGCTGAAGAAAATACTTTTCTTGTAATTTCTTAGAGTATAAAGTTATAATCTTAAATTATATATAACCTAGAGTAATAAAAAACTAAAATATATATCTGTTGCGTGGGTTGCATAGAAATCAGAATAATCTATATGAAGGAGAAAAAACGAAAAAGAAAAGAATAATAAACGAAAGTATATATGTATATATTCATAATACAAATAAACATAAATATTTGACATATTTCCAAAATCCATAAATCACTCAAGTTGTGACAGAATTTTTCGTTTCCCTCATAATTAGGAAACGAGACGCCATAGTAATGAAATTTTTGGGGAAATAGAAATTTCTTTTCTGTTTCTCTTGCTTCTCTGTTTCCTTCCCAACGGTATTCTAATTTTATCAGCCTATTTGTAATTCTGTTCGTTAAGACGGAAAAATGTTTAACTTCACCATGATGAACGAACGAACTGAGTACCCTACGACATACGATCTACTTTATTTCAATCTTAAGCCGATTTTCCACATAGGTTTGTCTAAAATTATGGTTAAGAAGCCAACTTTTTATAGTTTTCAACAGTGGGTTTTAAAATAGAATGCAAATAATGGAAGCATAGAGAGACGCATGAAGGAAGAGCGATTAGATAGAAAGATGACTATAAGCAAAATATTTACCGGGAGAGTACATGGTACTCTCATGAAGTTTCATTAAAATAGATTCGTTAGGTGGGTTCATTAAATTCTACATTTGGCGGAACAAAGCTAACATGCTGAACGTTAAGAAGAAACTCATCTTTTTTGTGTTAATCATCACAATACTTCTACACATAATGGTAAAAAATATTTATTGTAAAATGTGCGCAATTAATTGACTTTTAGACCTATGTCGCGCTAAGAGAAGCACACACGGTCTACAAAAGTTCCGAAGGTTGAAATTATTGAAAAGAATTTCTTCTTAAATAAAAAATAATAAACAATAAAATAAATTTCGGATTTAATTTTATATCATACGTTCAAGAGTGTATATTTCGAAATGTTTTTCCTTCAATTTCGGTCGTCGTGTTGACGAATACAAGCCTGACAGGAAAATTTCTTTTAAAAACCTCGCAACGAAGTCTTGGAGGAAATTTGTTTACGTTAAGATATTCGATTAGAAACTTTACTGCGCGGAATTTTTGGCGCACGGGTAAGATCAAGTGTTTTCAATTCTCGAAATAAATGGCTCTCTAAATTAATGTTTTCGGTGTAAGCGTTTTATCGCCTTAAGTTTATTCCAAAGTAGTTTGTTTATGCACAAGTGACCATTAAGAGAGGAAAAAAACAAGCCTTTTGAACCGACTTTAAATATTAAACTCAACTCCGTTTTTGCTTACACTTGCAGTTTTTTGTTTTATAGAATTCTTTAAAATTTTTTATAGAACATTGTAGTGAAGAACGGTCCACCATTATTTAATTTTACGTCAGCCTATGATTATCGATATGTCGACTTTTCAAAACAATATGGGAAATGCAACCCCCAGAAGGACTTTAGAGTAGACTCACCTTTTATTATACCGATCGATTCAGTTCGTGTCCTTCACTACCCTTTATTACAATATCATATTCAGAATGTGATTCGGAATCGATTTGAAGTCCTTCTGAGTGTTGAGTAGATATGCACAAACTTAACATACTTTGGCATCACGTGTGGTGAAAGGTAAACAAGTTTTTTCTTAGGGATTTATTACATCAGAATCTAGATAGATTTGAACACCACAAAATAGGCAAAAGGGCGCAATGAATAAAAAGAACTCCCCTCCATTGGTTTGGGTATTGGAAGCGGTTTCATGCGCTTTTCTTTGGTCCTCTCTGCGGTTGAATGCATCCGTCTACTTGTCCAATGTTTCTTTTTAAAGTGCTCGTGCTAGCAACCGATAATTAGGTGGAGAACTAACGCACGCATTCTTAAACTGGGCGTGATTTCCAATAAACTTGCCCGTATATCTAAAAGTCGACGAGTTATTACCTATAGCTGTTTTTGACACGCCCGCAAATAACGAATTGTTTTTTAATATTTGTATATTGTCTTGAGATGTTGGTACAAAGGTTTACTTTAAGGCTTGCTTGTTCTAAAGTATCTTTAGGAAGTTTTGGGTTAAAGGAAAGATGTTAGAAAATTTTAAATAATAAACATTTTTTCTTAAGCAAAATCAGTTTCCTTTAAATTTTCTTCCTTCGAGGTAAAATTAATTTTTCTAGACTTTTTGCGTAAGTTACACGTACGCGTACCTCATCCCAATAGCATTGTGTTTGCAGAGCAAAAGATCATCGAGACTATCTTAATGAATAAGTCTTTACTGAGTGAGTTAAGAAATATGCTACTACTACTAACACTACTGCTATTGCTACTACTGCAACTACTTTTGAAATGAGAAATTTCGATCCAGTCGTGATCGAATTTTTTCTAACATCGTCGTTATCATAAGCAAGACTAAAAAAAGAAACAGACCTGAATTTTCATAATATTTAACGTTGGGAGGACGCGGCTGATTTTTTCTATTTACAGAATAATAGTGAAAATTTGCATGGCGTATCGTTCGGTACTTTATGACTAACAAAAAAAAAAACACGGAGAGCAATGCGCGTCCTTTGAAAGGTTTGAAGCATTTTCAAATTCTTTTGCACATTTCTAGGCGATATTTTAATTTTTTCGAACGAGAGAATATTTACTCTAGATACTACGCAGTTGCCAGATAGACAAATGGACAGACGGACATGCTTAGGTGTACTCCATGTTTGCAACCGGGAAAGAATTTGTACACTTAATAGAGTTTTTGAAGGTTTTGCCAAAAAAAGTGAAATTTCGGCTATAGCATCGCCCATAAAATATACGTTCAAAAGTTTGTAGACCTGTTTACCTGTTACCTGTAGTTCATAAGTAATGAGCAAAAACCTAATGTTCACTCCTTTTGCAAAATGTGGATGTTCTCAGTTTGCGTAGGCGTGTCCTTCAGCTGACGTGGTTCATTGTCAATAAATGCAAGAACTTGCAAAGTTCCTGCCAAATTTGACGTCGACAACTACACTTTTGCGGCCGGGCGAATATTTCCAATAGACGGACAGATGGACAACGATTCAAAATTTGATGCTGAGCAAGAATATAAATATGTACTTTGTGAATTCTCTGAAGCTTCCTTGTGGTCGTAGCAAACGTTTTGATGAAATGAATGCACTCCTCATCCTTCGGTGATGGGTATAAAAATGATGATTTTTTCTTAGGATAAACGTAACTGAGATTTTTCTAATTTCATGAACATTGTTTCTTAAGTGTTTCTATTGTTTATTTTATATGTGTTGTCACCAATAAAAGTGAAAAGAAAACAAGAGAAGTATTCCGTTGTTATTGAAAGAATTTTTAAACTTTAAGTTATTAGGCTTTTATTTACGGCAGTAAAAGTGAATGAATGCTTTGCAAGCGTTCGTTTGAAAAAGTTTTTTCTTTTTGTAAGAGATTTCAAATTTTTCATCAAAAAGAAAACTCTCACACTGTAAAACAATTCCTATAACTAACTCTTCGTATTCTGACAACGATAACAATACATTTTTATAAAACTCAGATAAATAAATGGTTAGACAAGGTTAAAGGAAGGTAGGTGGGAGAGAGACACACAAAAACCAGTCAGTTAGACCGACTGTTGAAAATTTGAAGTTTTTGAGAAAATAACAACAAACATTACAATGAGAACAAGTGGAAAACTCTTTACCATTTACACGCGCAAATATCTATGCAGACATGAAGAAATGCTCAGAGATGAAAGGGCTGTTAAAACTATTTTCAGTTTTCTGATCTAGGTTGCGTTACGATACATTACGTTACGGAACTGTCATTTCCGTTTTAGTCTATAAACGAACAAGCCAGACATGCATACATACTACAGTTGAATGAATCTTCAAAAGCATACATAACTACAACTTAGCAAAGAGCTGTGATAGATACATTAGAAGAGCCAGTGGGGAAGGGGAATCAGACATTAACGAACCCTTAGACAAAGACAAACACATTGACTAACAAATAAGCGCATTTATGCTCGAAACAACAATACAAAAGCTTTAGGAAACGCAGCGTTTTCATAGTGCTTCAGTACAGTATATATACACACATATATAATACTTACCAGAAGACTTGACTTCAGACAACATACAAAAATGTACGCGTTTAACGTTTTCTTAACAAAATACATATATACGTACATACTTACGTACAAATAAAGTTTGTATGCCCTCAGTGTTATTGTATTATACATCTTATGTTATGTTCGATGTTCAGTCTTTTGTGTGTGTACATTTAGCTATATACATAGTGTATACTTAGTTATATATATTAGTGTATGTAAGTATTTTCTTAAAACATTTTTAAAGAGAGAAACCATCGAAAATAGTCTTTTGTCTTAAGGAAATTTTATACAACGCCATGTGAACACATTATATCACATCTATATATCTACACATATATAAACAAACATACGTACTTTTGAGAACATAAGCATAACGCGGTACGTTAAGAAAATCCATATACTCTATCGATATGTTGAATGGACTGACTTTGGATGCAAGTATCTATGATAACAGTGAAGTAAATCGCTGCTTCTAAAGAGATTTTTAATAAAATCTTGAGCTGAACTCAAGTAACATTAGAGAAATGGCAAATATCCTTAATGCTAGAAGTATTCCTATAACGATCTCTTGGTTTAAGGTGTAACTTTTTTCTTGAACATCCTAACGAAATTTCAATCTTTCATCTTTTCATGCGTTCAAAGTTTTCATTGAGTTACTCACAAGGGCGAAATCAAAACATACATACATATATATACATATATATATATATATATATATATATATATAAATGTAGGCAATAATATATTAATATATATATATATTTATATATATATATGTTACGGTTACGACCGGGATATTTATATATTATTTTAGTAATTTATAAATTCTCGTGCATTCCTTCATATACATATGTACGTCTGCATGTTGAACGCATTTTAGTATTGCAAAGCAAAATGCCAAAGAACAAGACAAGCAGAACCGAGCCGTCCTGACACGGCAGCATTAAAAAAATTTTTTTTCTCTTCTCTGATATTTTGTTATTTTCCTCATTCCAATGTTCCTTCACATTTTTCTTTGTTTTTTCGTATTTCTGTTTGCTTCTTTACTTGCTAATGTCAAAAGTTTTACTGAAAATCTTCTCCGGAAGGGTAAAAAACAAAGATGGACTAAGAAGGTAATAACTAGGCCACTCATCTTTTCGATGAATTTTTTGTTAGTTAGTAGTGCCCTGCACTAACTCACTTCCGATTCAGTTGAGAACGAAGCTAAATCAATTATACTTGCTTGAGGATCTTCTAAAAGCAGTTTAAAGATATCATAATCAATCATTTTGAGATTATTTGCGATTTTCGGGGATCTTCAACGAATGTGTAGCCGACAATCGCGACTACCAAGTGAGCGTTCGCGGGTTCTAAGCTCAATGCGGTAGAGTTTTCAATGCAGGCGAACATATGGTCTAAGCTAGCTATAGTGAGTGCTGCGTCGGGAAAGGCGTACACTTACCGATTGAGCACGTATCCACTAGGTTGTGGCCACCACCTCTCCCTACTTTTTCCTTTCATTCTCTTTCCTCATTTATTTCTGACAATGACCGCGTTGCGCGAATAGAGGACAACATAAGGGTGAATCATCAAATCAAAAAAGAATATTTAAAACCAAGATAGAATGGACCCGTATTTTAAACCCCCGAGGTTTCAATCTATGCAAAAGTTTGCATCTGGTGCCTTACCAAATATGGAAACTCAAAGGCAGCAGTTCCGGAGTACTTTACTTCTATTACCAGCGTTTCGGCGCTTTCGCATCACATTTTGAAAGGCCAGTAGAAGCTGATAAAGACAGAATATAGGCATTGATTGTAGCAAACTGCCGAATGACAAATCTCGAGATCATTGAGAGCTGAAATCTACAGAATTCGACTGTTCCTGATAAAATATCTCCACGCTATAAAAGAAAATTAAATTTCTTCTCGAATCACATAAAAAAAGTTTTCCACCTGCAGTGAAGTACCTTACAGTACTACGAAAAGCGCAGGCTCCGCGAAATGGTGGTTAATGATGGTTCAGAAAGGGAAGTGACTATACGTCAAGGCGTGGCCTACTACACAGAATTCAGCAATAATAAGCAATGTCTACCGCTAATTATTGGGTCATGGGCAACCATTTAAAGGTATTTGCTCGAACTCGAAATAAAACTAATCCGATATAAACTCTATATGTGAATCTACGACACACTTTTTCAAATAAATAACCGGTGGTCTTCTTCTTTTTCTTGTGTAAGAGAGAAATAATTTCAAGCCCATTAAGCCCCGTATTCTATTTTTGAATAAAACTGGATTTGCTTAGCTTCTACGCCCGAAAATGTTTGTGGCAAATGATTGGTAAAACAAAAAGGCAGCAGAAGAAATTCGTCAACAATTTACGACTTTCGCTAATATGTGAATAGACATAATGGTGTCGGCGGCTACAATGGTGGTCTCAGCTATATTCCCGGAACATTGCCACGAATTATATGTGTACAAATTGACATTAAATGCGGTATACGGTACGCGTGTGTACGAAAATGAAGTAATTCTAAGAAACAAAAGGCAAAGCCAGCCCCAAAACAAAACAAATATAAAAATAAAAGGTTTATATATGCAAAAGAAAAGAAATACAAGCAAACGCATGAATTATAAGAATAAGTTGAAATAGCCGACCTGAAGTCTTGCATGCATTAAGAACTTTGACATGTTCTCGCAAGCAATGCAAAGGATTATTTCTAAGAAATCTAAAAGAATTTTAAGCAATAACATCAAAATCCAGCGATGGTGTATTAAAACTAAAACCGCAAAAAAAAAAAAAACGGCATTTTTTCTTAATATAATTAAAAGTTGGTTTTGTTTTATATTTTTTTTCTGGCACGGTTTTGTGATTTTGAGAAGGAAGTTCATATCAAAGCCTTGACATCACTCACAAAGCGTAAACGTGCTAACGAAACCTCTCTGATATAAACGAATGTTCTACAAATGAAAAAAAAAAAAACCTTAAAGCACTGACATCTTTAGTTTACTTTTCTTTAGTTTTTTTTGTTTTAATTTCTTAACCAATTAGTGCAGAATGCTTGAAAAAGAAAATGCTTGTAACAATTATAACACGCTTTACGCGGCGCGAACCGTTGGGCATTATTTACACTCCAAACTACAACGCAAAACGAATCCAGTTAGCTGCTGTTGCTGTTGTTGTTGTTGGTGTTGTTGTTGTTGTTGTTGGCGGCGATGATGGTGGTGGCCACTCAACCGAACCCTGAGAAATATCTTTGTATAAATTTTAAGTATGTTTTCGCTTAAGTAAACAAAAAAAAAAAAAAAAGAACCCCAGTAGAAGTAGGTGCAACTACATACGGGTAAACAAATGTTTTATAAATTAAAGTTATTTACATGTAGATACGTTCGGAGGAGATACATGCGTATAAAGTAGAGTAAAAAATTTACTTTGGCATTGCACACCAACATATACTACCAATAAAAAGAGGCATAAATCTTTTGCTTATAAAAGCTTTTTCTAACTGAGTCGAATAAGTGGATATCTATTATTTTCTCTCCAAGTTAACCAGCGCATTACAATTAAGCTTGACGAGGTTAAGTCTTCGAAATTGTCGTTAATACGATAGTAACTTATACCACGAATTATTTATCTTGTTTCCAAGCAAGAATCTTTCTATTTGTCTCTGCTATGCTGTTCCTCATTGACGCAATAAAAATGTTACGGATCTTGAACGATATTCCTTGACTTTGAGAATTTGTTTATCGTAATTATTCCAATCAAAAAAAAAACGTCGCTTAGATTTAGCTTGTAAAGAAGGCGGGAAATATGAATAAAATCCCAAAGTGATTCCTTTAAAAAATGCTTTATATTTTCGGTACCAATTAAAAAGACATTGCTAGGGTGATTAAAAAATCCGTAGGGGTACGCATCGATTTGCTTTAAGGACAAAAGCAATTGTCTTTCCGCAGTGGCCTGGGACGACTTTCTCAAGGATCTTTATAGAGCAAGCCAAGCCTGAAATGCAATATCATAAGAGGAAAAGAGGGTATTTTGGTTTATTTGCTTTCTTTTCTGGGTTCAGTTTTCGACAACAGTGTTATAAGCAATAGGACGCTGCTTTTATAAGCATTACTTTTAGTTTTTTCGTACATTCTTTTTAATTTCTTTCCTATAAGTATTCGTTTTTTTTTAGGACCATCTTTCCATTTTAATAAAAAATTGCTGAAGCGTGTAACCATTTGTAGCTTGATATATTTTATAAAAATCTACTTCCGATGAGCTTCGTGGCCGTCGTACACTCTGTTTGTTTTTATAATTACTTTTAGGTTATTTCGTGAAAACGCGCTTGCACGTCGCCGCTTTTCTTGTTAGAAGCAAGAAATTAAGTTAGGAAACATTACTTGGAGCAACTATTCATAACTTTAACTTCCTTCTTCTTTTCAATCATTCTTTGATCCTAGTTTATGATAAAACGTATTTTGTTAAATTTTTTACTCGACTAATCCCCATCGTATTGATATTTATTTGATAAGGAACATAATACGTAAGGCGAGTGTTGGACTCTGTGTCTATGTAGCGACTTCCTTCCGGGAAATATGGGAATCTGATATCTTTTGATTTCGGAAATGTAAAATCTATGAAAACCTTGTAATAACCAGTTTGGCTGGTGCTTCTCAATTAAACCATCCTTATAGCATTGTTATAAAATTTCATATCTATGTCTGCTGTGGCATCATGGATGTAGCGCGAGTTGTCGTTTTTTTTTTTTTGGAACGGGCAAAATGTCATTAGGTCAGTGACCTAACAATTAATTACTTAATCCATGGTTTTCTCTTTGTGGCAAAGACTGTGTAAGTCTTCTTGGTAGACAATTGTTTCGCTTAGCTCTTCTCATGTACTGTGCATTCTTTTGAGACATTACCTTGCAAGATTAATCAATGAAAAGAAGAATTTTTTTGTATTCAAAAAGAATCTGTATGTATGTTATGTCTTTAAAATGTATTCGCGAACATTTTAACAAATTCTATAGCTTGAGTATTTGAGTAGATAAGAATCGCGACTACTAAACCACTCTTCGCGGGTTCAAATCGATAGAGTTTACTATTGATCGTAGTTATAGGGAGTGCTCAGTCAGTAAAGTCACAACGCCTACCGATTAAGCACACACCCACCAGGTTTCGGCCGCTTTCCCATCTCATCCGCTTCTCTCACTTCTTTCCGACCACCACCATATTGCGGGAATAGGGGATGTCATCTGAGTTAATCCTCATATGTATATATTTCTATTTATATTTATTATTTATATATATATAATAATATATATTTTAAATATATATATATATATATAATATATATATATTTGAATATACAAATATATATACATATAAATATATATACACAAAAAAAAACGACCGAAAGGGATAAACACGACAGACGTATCATAGAGAAGACTTGCCAGAGTAAGTTTTGCCACATGGTCCAAAGCGTTGCATATGTCTTGTTAAATGTGTAAGGTGTTAAGTATGTACTCGCCGATTGGTTAGTGCCACATTGTCCTCTATTGTTTCACTTATCGAACGTCCCTCGTTCATGACCAAAAAAAGTACGAACACAATTAAGGTGCAAATCATCCTTTTCTTTCTTAATTCACTTATTTAAATAAATGGAAAAATTAGTAAAAAATTAATTTCTTTTAGCAAAAAACCAACGCCTATGTCAAGCGTACGTAAATTTTTGTTTTTAATTTTTATATTTAAAATAAAATTATGAAGAAACATACGTACAGGATTTCTGATAAATTAATTTGAATATTATTTACTAACAAACGATCGTTCCTTTCGATCGAAACCTGAGCTTAAAGAAATATTAGAAATCAAGCTTTTTAAGATTGGTGTAGCTGTAGAAACGTATTGCTTTTATTGTTTCTTTTTTTGTATTTAAACTCGCGCCGGTTACACTATGGGTCGTCGTCTATTTCTCAAAAATATATATTCTGTGTAGTACTTAAATACTTTGGTATTGATTTGATTGTGGCCAATCAGCCAGGGAATGCCCCACATTCGTGTAACACGTTGCCGCCCAGAAAAAAGTGGAGAATGAGAAAATGACAGGAAGGTGGCCACAGTCTACTTGACCTCTCTTACCTCAGTCACTAAGTATTACGCCCTTATTGGACGAGCACTCACTATTACTAGTTACGACCAAAGTAAACTCTACCACACTGAGATTTGAACCCTTGAATACTGACTTGGTAGTCGCGACTCTTACCTCTTCAGCTACCTTTGCGAATGTAATAATAGGCGTGCAATGCGCTTCTCGGCTATTATTATTCTGTTCCCCTTCCTTTCGTCCAGAAAAATTTGTCTAAAGTACACCGTCTTTTAGGCCCTTACCGTAGCGGTAATCCCTCAAACGAGTTATCTACAACCGGACCTGCTTGCAGAAAGTGTAAGCAAAGCTTAAAAATAAGTAGAATATGACAAACATTTTGGACTAAATTAAGTGAAACTCTTTTATTACTGGATCGATTACTTTTCGCTTTTAAAAAGTTTTGTTGTTTTTTTTGTTTTTTTTTTTTTTTTTTTTTGTATGAATATAACACACAGCAGATATAATTGCACGTATGGTCTTATAACCTAAAAAAGTCTCATAATCGTAAGAGAAGGACGAGGATCCTGTTGCTCTTCATGGGATAATTTGCTTTTATATATATCTGTACACACACACTTCTATACATATCTACAATTTTGATTTTTAGTTTCGCGCATTACGAAAGCTCTGGCGTTTCTCTACTCTTCACGAAACTGACATAGAAACACACAAGTGAGTAAACTGTGAAATTCGAAGAAAAACGACTAAGACCAACAGCCAAAGAAAAAAAAAAAAGAAGAAAAAAATGAATAATGGCTGCTTCCCGACCTCCATAAAACACACATCCGTCGATTCACATTGATCAACCCATAAATATATGTATGCATACGCACACAATCACATGTTAATGTACGCTCACATCGATGAATTGAAACACAAAACCGGCAGACAGCAACATAGCAACAACAATAACAACTAAATAACCCAAAATAAGAGCACAAACTACAGAATACCTTAAAGACACAACACAACGCGCTTACACACGCTCGCACATGCATACATACATAAACATATAAACATGCATGCATATGTACAGCTAAATGCAAATAGTACAAAGAAGTAAAAAAAAAGAGAAGAAAAAAAGAAAGACAGCCATTGCCGACGGCAAATTGTATTCAACCATTGTTGTACGCACAACAGCTGTCTGAACAATTTGAAGCGATTCTGGATCTGCGCGATGTTTAACAACGCAGGCACACAAATGTTGAATGTTTTTATACCATAACGGTGGTGTGTTTTATTGTGTATATATACGTGTGTGTGTGTGTGTGTTTGTTTCTGTAAAATACAGTTTTCATTCCAACCGAACAAGAAACTAAAAAAAAAAAAACACTTATTGAACCAAAAAACGAAAGAGTGACTTTAGTCGCCATGCTCTGGTGTTTTTCGATATTGTCCTTGTTATTTATGTTAATTTCTGTGTGTGAAGTACTTGCCGTTCAATTATTATTCATACGCTGTCATTGTCGGTCATTGCAACAAGAAAGCGTGTGGTTGCAATCAGCTGTTTCCCGCCAACATATCTTCGCTTTCTCTTATATTTTCAAAGAGAGAATATTTTAGAAATTTTCTCACTGGAAACGTATCTTCTCTTAAGCTAAACTAAGAGATAATGACTGGAACGACTGTATTCACAAAACGATAAAATTCCAAGATAACTTACAAAACAAAGAGATAAATTTCTGAACGCTTATTAATGCTCGAACACTGGTGGATTTTCTAATGTAACCGAAAATACACACCCGTAACGTAACAAGACGCTACAAAGCACTAACAAAGTGTAGTCATTCTTCATGAGATGAACGAAATCAAAATTAACAGAATTTAATATTTATATATATATGTACGATTTTTCATTAAGAGCTACTCGTTGTTTCTTAATAAAATCGTAAACTTTGGAATCGCTGGTCAGACAAAAGCAGTGCGTTTGAATGTCATAACTTCGAAGGAAGTACACGAAAACGAGCCAAATATCCGAAAATGTTTCGAAACAAGTGAGGAATAGTGACTGAGAAAAACACGCCTGATGTACCTAATAAATACTGAGATCAAATTGGACTCAGACTTGGCACAGTAGAGGAAAGTTAAGTCAAGTTAAAGCTATATGTCTGTTGCTTTATTTATGCTTTGTAGGCAGATAAATCTTGTCATTACTATACAAAAGGCTTATCTGGGGTGCAAGCAATTTACAGCGAACAACACCGCGATAATCGAAGACCATCACCTTGATTCTTGAGGAACTTTGGTGTGATTTTATCGGCCTTGGCTGAGCTTTTGTACGATATTCGCTCGATCGCTTGGTTGTTTGCGGGTCGTATGCATAAATCCAAGTCTCATCCCACGTAATAATATGTTTTATGATCGATCAATAATCAGAAATCATCTCCTCACACACTTTATAAAGATCGGAAAAAATACTTTTGTGTCGCACAAAACCAAGTGCAGCTGAAACACTAATGACGTTTATGATGTGACGTTACGCGAGTGTTCCAGCGCCTACGCATTTAGATAAAAAAATATATTTCTGATATTCGATATACCCGGTAATTAACTTAATTATTGGTCTTCCCGTTTGGTCGCAGTATTATACCAGCCTCTGGAAGATGGCTGTGAATCCGAAATTTTTAAATGGCTGTACTAGCAACCTCCCATGTAAAACATAGGAATATGCTTTGGAAACATATTACAAACAATAAATTCTTAACTGACGCTTAAAGACCTGGAGAGATGTCGTTAATCACAAGACAACCATAACCATTTTTTTCCTTTACGGTTTTCGTACCAATGTATTAACATCTTGTGTTACAATTACCTTGAGACTGCACAATTGATGACAAGAAAACACAGTCCTAAACTCGCATGACTAGTGGCCCGTCACAATGCTAGAATACAGTTGCTAATCATACTTGCCAGTTGCCTTGTTGGAAGTATATTAGTGTCCATAAACAATTGAACAGAGAATTCATTTTAATAAATACACTTTTCAAGAAGAAGATGAAGGAAAGTTTTTTGACTGTCGATATGTATGGAAATATTTATCATAAGCCAATCAAAAATTCTGCGTTAACATTATACCGTACAAAACTTGTGGTGCAAAGGTATTCGGATGCAGGCTCACTTTTTATTATATCGATCGATTCAGAATGATTCTCTAAGTTTGTAGGTTCGTCCGCCCGTACGTCTGTTTTGTTTACTACAGGCCGCAACACTAGATATTTTGGTGAAAGTTAATACACTGACGAATTTCAGCTCAAGGATAAATGCCACTCAAAATGGTTCGGATCGTACCACTTTTTATTTTAAAAACTCATTGTACTTGTAGGGTGGTGTAGGGTACGTAAGTAGGTTCTCTCTAGTGATTTTATTTTTTTTACTTATGTTTTCACTTCATATCTTTCACTTTCTTATGTACTTTCAAAGTGGAATCCGAAAGCGAAGAAAATGCCACTTATTCGAGTAAAACAACATGTTGTTCTGATATACTTGCTGCTACTGATCTGCAATAATGTAAATGACTTTTTCCAGACTTGATGTCCTCTTTCATAATAAAAAAAGTCTCGTCTTTTTATAGTTGAACCTTTCATTTTGAAAAAGAAGAAGCAAGTAGTTAGCGCTAAGAAATTGATCGAATTTAATGCATTGCTTTCAAAATTTAAACCGTTCCGGCCCGCTTTGAAACTATAAAATATTGAAGAGGAAGACTTTTTTCATTTATTGCCATTTAGTTGAAAATATGATGAGATAAATCTTTTAGCATATATAGGAGCCCTTCAGTCGGTAAGCGTGCATCTTAAGAAGCTTTAAATGCATATCAAGAATTAAGTTTAGAGAAAATGCAAATTTAATACATTCACCGGCAATGAATTAATGTCACTTAAACATATTATTTTCGAAATAACGTAAGTATATAGCATTCGAACATATTAAATACAATGTAAGAATTTGACTAACATTAACATAAGGCGCGATTTCTTCGGCTGAACTTATCTGTTGTTATTCTTCCCCTTTAAACAAGTAAACAAGTATTTAAGGTAAAATATTGAACATAGTTAAGAGCCAAGAACAATTGTAACAGTTGTGAAAAGAAGAAGACTCAAGCTAACTAACTAAGCCATGGATGGAGAAGACAACTAACTAAAGCTAAATGCAGACACCTTAGAAGCATTGCAAAGATAAAAAAGAATGCTGGATTAGGTTTTAGTAAAGCACAATTGTGTGATGCAACAGCTAAAGAGCTAAAGAGTAGCTTTTGAAGCTTAAAGAAATTGCGAATCGCTAAAGGAAAATCTTAAGAACGCCAGTTACCCAATCATAGAAGCACATACAGACATACCATACAATTGGAGCCTTAAAAGGCCAATTAATACCGACATACACAGTTGTACGCTTACTTACATACAATGATACAATAGAATAAGAAGACCATTATTGTGGTGGTATCGGGCACGAAAAACACAAAAAAGAAACGAAACGAAAAGAAAAGAAAAGAAAAGGGTTTTACACCAAAGTAGAGCGCGCACAAATGTTTCTTTTCGAGATACAATTTCGAGAGTGCTTAGCATGTTACTATAAAATGTCTTGTTTAGCAAAATTTGAAACGGAAACAAGCAACATTTTGTAATGCTCTTGTCGTGTTGTTGTTTTACTTATTTTAGTTTGTGCTGCTTTCTCGTATTTTTTCTCAAATTAAACTAAAGTGCGTTATAGATTGTTCTGCGGTAAATATTGTTGTTTTTTAGTTTTTTAGTTTTTTTTTTTTTTTTTTTGTTTCTACTTGTATACGTATTGTTTAAAGTCAGTTGAATATATACATATATACATATATATACATATATATATATATATATTGTTTGTGCTTTTTAGAGAGATGAATTTTGCGTTTAACATTGAAAATGGAAAGATAATGTGTGCGCGCATGCGTACTTTTTACTGCTCTTGCGGTCACGCACATTTGTTTAACTGTTGAACTAAGCAAAGCGATGTTTTTATCGTTTATTTTGGGTTTGTTTTTTTTTGTTTTTTTCGTTTCTCTTTTAAGAAAATTAACAAGGCTCAAAAACACAACATAAAATCATGCAAATTCGTTGTCAATATTTAAAGAGTAGCAAAAAAAAATAAAAAAATAAATAAATAAAAAGAAAAGCATTGAACACAATTCTGAAAGCGCATCTCTCAGGTGAACCAAGAAAACGCAACATTTATAAGATAAATAAGTTGCCACAAGAACCGTATGTCTGTTATTGAGCAACAGAATAATAAGGCAGGCAGACTAACTAACTAACTAGCTGACTGAATGACTGGTTGACTAGTTGGCTGCCTGGTTGGTTTGTTCGCTGGTTAACTGGCCGGCCAATTTTATACGATACCGACGATTTTAGATTTTCGCTTTAGGTTGCATTGCCATGGCAGACAAGCGATAAAACTATAGCGACACCGTTAAGCCTTTGAAAAAGAAACAAAAAAAAAAAAATAAATAAATAAAAGAAAAAAGAATAATCTTTGCATTCAAATTTGCAAAGCACCAGCATAAAGATAGATAGAATTACTTATATGTGCAAGTTTGTTGTATATCGGCCTCTACCTCAATATCCAATGTCTCACTGTCTGAGATATTTCTATCCACAACAACCGCTACGAAAGCATGAATGAATGCCATGCAAAGTATTGCAAAAGCGAAATGTTGCATTTGTCTGCATTACTACTCTCTGCTCGTCTGTCCATCTGTCTCTATGTCTGCCGGCCTGAATGGATGTCTAGAGTATCTTTCTTGCCTTCATGTCGTCGATACACATGCACACACAAAGGATCGCAAAGTGAAGGCAACAGGTTGCCCTGCATCTACCATTTCATTGCCTTTCAAAATCACTTTTGAATCATTTTCATATTTAAATTTATTCATTTGTTGTATATCGCTTTTATGCGTGCATTAGTTAAATGCATATATGCGTAAAGACAAAAGAAAAATTCTCTGTAAAAAGCTTAACTTTTCACTTAAACACTAAATAACGTTTAAAGGTAAAGAGCAATAAAATTAGGCGATTGCTTTAGAAAATTGGACTAAAACCGATAGAAATCGAAAATAGTTCAAACTTAAGCGCTTTGCTTAATCATAATAACAAAGTAAAGCTTAAGCTTGCTTAACTTATACGATTGCATTTGCTAGGAGGTTTGAAAACCCGCTAACACCCAACTACTACGGTTCTACTCTTCTCGACTAAGCGGCAGTATGTTTATTTTGTATAAACCGCTTAAAAATCAAGGCCTATCCTCGTTAGTTACTCGAAAGAATCATATAAGCCAATGTCGATGAAATCTAGTTTAGAAGTCAAGTCTATAGGTTCTATATGGACGGTGACGGAAAAAAAGGGAGAAAGAAGGCGTAGTCTAGCAGGTGTGCGTCCAATAGCTGTGTGTTATGCCTTTACCGACTGCGCACTCACTGTAGCTACGATCGAAGCAAACCTTACCGCACTTGAGGGTTGAAAGCGCGATCACTGGCTTGATACAAGACAATATGTCGCATACCATAGATAAGACTTTCTGGATTCGCCTAAGGTGCTCTATTAGTTCAGATAATAAATTACATACTCCTTCACAAATAAATAATTTCTAAGTAATTAATTCAAATTCATAATCAATGCAAGTAGCTATTGAAGGAGAATTACGTAAACCCAACAGCCCACACCTAAAGTTAAACATGCTAAATGATATCTTGAAGGTATACTTTAGAGCATTCAAAATCACGATCACATTCACAAACATTTACTTTTACTGAGATATGTTTCCGTGGGTAACCGGTTTATTTGCTGAAGTAACGTTTGTGGTATGTGAAAATAAATCGACTAATTGATTAGCAGCTAACACGATTTTTATCTCTTTGAAAACTTAATTATTCTTTAAAACGTCGCGGGTAGGTACTATATATATATATATATATATATTATATATATAGTATGAAGGAAAGAAAGAAATAAGAGTAAGAAGTAAAAGAGTTCATAAAAACGTTCCTTTCAAGTTTCGTTTTACAGATATTGAAACCAATGAAATCCATTGAAAGCAGAAGAACTTAGAAACCTAACCTAACTTAACATACGATTTTTCGCAGATTAACATGTTTTTCTTTTTTATGTTTAAACATGCTTATGTTGTTGTTATTGAAGTTCCGTCCCAATATAAGGATGTAATTTCAATACATATTCTCTTCTTTTTTTTTTGTTTGGTGTATGTGTGTTTTGTGTACTTTAGCAGTGGACCTGTTTAAAGTCATGTTTTTCCGTTTTTAATCGTATTTATTGTTGGGCTTTGCACTTAAGACGCGTTTGGTATTGACTGCTTACAGTTTGTTTGCCCAGACCTGCAAGAGTTGTGTTGTTACTTATTTATTTATTTTGTTTTCTTTTTTCAATTATTTATTTTTTCTTTTTTAATGAAAATGTCTTTTGTCAAAAGTCAAATTGATGCTATTTTATGTGAACAACTTTTACTGCATATGTTTGTATTTGTTCTTACCATATATGTACATCGATCGATGAATGTATGTAGTATACACGACTATGAATTGGATAAAATGTTCACAGAACACACCAATTTTTAACGTCTTCTTTAGGACGAAAAGGAAACGCGTTCAAAACGTTGTTAAATGTCACATAAAAATGTCATTTATTTAGCCAACGACATAATGTAATTTTATTTGCTATAAAAAAAAAATAAAAAAAAATCTCATTTGCATATTACAACAACATACAAACACACGCATAAAACGGATATAATGAATTGAAGACAAGCAATAAAGTTATATATGTCGCCTTAAGACGAACTTTAAGGACCCAACACACCTTAAGCTTGCATAAGAAAATCACAAAGTTTTTTTTTAAGTCATTTGCCTAAATTTCCTATGAAATCGCTATATATATTTGTGTCAAATTTTCAATCGATATCTTCTATAGGTGGGCTGTAAGTTAGTTATGGTCAGGTATATTTTGAAATTTTCGCGATTTCTTTTCCAGCTGGAGACATCGTCTGGACATTGTTTACTTTTGAAATCGTTTTATAAACCAAAGCAATATTTTGGTCCAAACTTTGATAGTGTGATTGTTTTTAACAGCAAGGAGGGGCGGACGTTGTTATACTTCTTCTCCCTACCACTATATATTGCATTTCTCCAAAGCGTACGCGTCTCGTTTGAGTATAGTAGATAGGTCAACAACTGCTGTATATTACGTAAGTTATCGGCAGGAAAAAATTTCGATAATTCTTTTTTCTCTTCTGGTGTTGTTGTATTGGACAACGTTCTTTGATTTTGCTTACTTTTGAACTTAATTTATAGGAATACGCCAGGTTTCAGTATTTTGATAATATCAATGTTTGAAATTGGACGGAGAGACAGACTCCACTTTATCATCTATATATTACACATCACTAATGCGTATGTTTTGATGTTGCAAACGCAATGAAAAAACTACAATACTCTCAAGTTTCAGTAATGGATATAAAAAAAAAAAAACAAAAAACAAAAATCAACTGACCAACTGAACGCGCATGAATCAATGAATGAACTTACAATACCTATAATAAATCTTTCGATATGTGAATTTACCTTTTTATAAATTTTCATTTAATTGAGTTTCTTGTGTTCTTTAATCCAAATCCAATAAAAGTAAAAGTAATCCACAATAGATTGAAATCTGCAAAAAAGAAACAAAGGGAAAAAAAACGTTTAGCATAAAAAATAAGAGAAAGAAAGAATAATTTCTCTCCTCAATAATATGTGAAATATTTAGTCAAGTTTACAACCGTTTCATTGTTTCAAGTCGTTTTATTCACAAATTTGCTTTTTTTGTAGTTTTTATTTTTCGTATATCAGGCTTGTGTATCTGAGTGGCTGCGTGTTTGCTTGTGTTGTTGTTGTTATTTAAAATAGCCATGAAATTTCTCTTACTATCTATGCACGCCATCTGTTACTCGTTAGACAAACTTGCTTATGTATAAGTATTTTATGTTCATATTTCAACGAAGATGTTTATCTCTTACACTTTCATATTTTGGTGCATAAAGCCACACACAGTTGCGTATCGTAGCTTTTCTCTTAAGGGGAAAAATGCTACCTTCAAAATCTTTTTTAGTGAGAAATACGTACAATGTGTGCCAAAACTATTGAAATGTTTTCACTGCATTTCAAAGGAAATTGTTGACTGTTTTTTATTTCTTCAAGTCTTAAGTAGAAGTATTGTATTCTCTGAAGGCGGCTAGCATTTGATTAAATTTCACAATAATTGGAAGGTTACTTTCTTGGAGGTCTTCTGAAATTAGAAATTCGTTAAAAAATTTTCTGAAGTACCTTATACCCTACATTGCTAAAGGGTGCACTAAGTTTGTGCGGATTATTTATACCACACCGTGAAGAGCTTGAAATACACCCACGTTTTATTATACCGATAGATGCAAAATTATTTTCTCAATAAATCTTTGTTTGTCCGCTTGTTCGTCTCTCCGTCTTGTATTTGTGTACTCAAGCCTGACAAAATTCGGTACAACGACGTATTTTTTGGGACAAAGACGGCTGATGGTTCGGATCGAACTACATTTTCGATTATCTCGCATACAATATCTTATTTTTAAAAGTCGCAGTATTGATAATTGCATTAAGAGAAGTGTTAGGCCGTGGTCCGCTGCAATGTTTTCTGGACGAATGAAATTATTTCATTACATTCCGCTCATGTCTCTGTAAATTTCTACAAAGGCCATTGTATGGTCGTTTGCGGTCACGCTCTCTGAATGAAGAAGCCCAGTCTCTTTGGAGTAAGTACAAGGCGAGTTAAAATGATTTCGTGCTTTTGAGATATGACCGTTTCAGTTAAACAGATCGAACACAAGGATACGCACAAAGAAGTATGCACAAATTGCGTATCTGCTACTCACAGCTTCGAAGACTCTCAACTTAAATGTCACAGCGTTATAAACATGATACTGCCTACTCTCTTATTCCCCATTTTACTGTTCGAGGGGAGAGAGAAGGGGGTGGGGGCAAGTATACAAAGAGAAGGTCTCAGTTGACTTGCTGAAGAGATACGCTTGATACCCTAGTTATATCGATTATCTGACACTTTGACGCATGCTTTTCGTGTGCTTCAAAATATAGACCAAAAAGTCACATATCTATCCACTCCCTTCGGCTCAGAGTTCTAGAGATAAGTGGCAGGCACATAAAAGTTGTTCGAAGTGCAATGAAACGCCCTCGACCTGTTATGTAAATATGTTTTAAGGTTGGGTTTCCTAAAACGACACAAGAATTGTTGGTAAACCTACCAGCTAACAATAGTGTACGCAAATACATTTAGGTAAAAAGATGGTAAAATAACTTAGCATTCTTAGCGATTGGTGGAGTAATTAAACGAAATAGTCTTTTAAGCATGAATCCCTTATATAAAACAAACTGTATTCGTAGTTCTCTTGGCCAACATTTGGTTAAGTGTTTTAATAGAATTTGGAACCTATGACATAATATATAACTAACTATTGACTACATTGAGCTACATATGAGCAAATTTTTATTTGTGAAATGTTAAACGTTTCCAAGAATGTAACACCACCATGTTTAGCTTACAATGGCTGTGTATTCATTTTTCTGCATGCGTTCGACGCATATAAACGATCATTTAATCAATCATTAAAAATCACACAAAAAAAAAATTGATTGTATTAGCAATCGTAGATTTGAAAAAAAAAGAAAAAAAAGCACTAGACCACCTACAGATAGACAGTATCTTAAATTGGAATTTTTTTTCCATAGCCTCACAAATCATAAATTAAATATTTAAAGCACAAAATTGTAATTTAAGCGCCAAATGCATAAGCTATTGTCGTTGCAATTTATTGAGTGCGAGCTTGAGCGCCTCCACTCATTTGTGGTCGTATATGTATGTGAAGGCATGTATGCGGATAAGTGTTAGTTATGTAAATGTGTCATGTTTTCATAATTTTTTCCCGTTTTTAACTATTCAGCGATAATGGTTGACCAACATAGTGATAGGAAAATAGAGATAAATAAAGAAAGAGATAGATAGCGAGAGGAAGAAGGAGAAAGAAATATACTATACATATACATAAATATATATAAGTAATTGCAAAAATAATATTTAACATCTAACTTTTTAGTATGCATACGTCGAAAATTGATTAATTGCAATCACTTTAAAGCATACAAACGAACAGACACATAAACACACCGTTATACCGTCATATACAGCAATCAGTCTCTGGCAATCAGGCAATTTGTAATAAAGTGTTAAATGCGAAACAAATCTAAGAGACAGATAAACATTTCATGGCATAAATGCATACAGCAATCAACGTACATAAAAACATATACACATGTAGACAAACATGTCATAAATGAGTGCGATTTAATGGCGATCCATACTAATGCAAAGTATGACCCTTTCTCTGAGCATAAGTCCAAATTGGCTAATAAAGTTAATTGCTGCCATTAATGCAATAAAAACACACATTCATACACATACACACAAACAACCCACATTGTTAATGTTGGCGGCATTCATTTATGGTTTATAGCTGTAATTTTCCGTTTGTTTTTTTGTTTTTGTTCTCATTTTCATATAAAAAATATAAACCAGAAAAACCAAAAAAAAAAAAAAAAAAAAAATTGTCAAATTCCAGTTGCAAGCTTGAATTTCACCACCATAATGAAATGGAAACCGAAAATATATTGTAACGATAGCGGCATCAGTTGGTATATAATAGCTGATGTCAATTGTTTTCATATGGTTTCATATTCATTCCCATAAACACCGATACAATTAACACTGTTTGGCTGGTGTGAAAACAAACGAACGAAATAGTGTACAAAACGGTGTCGAACCAAGTGCATACATGTGTCACTCTTGGCTAATAATAAAACTGCTTACTAACCAAAGGACGGCATCCTTTTTAAAAGCATAAAATGTTCAAACTTAACTTTAGCTTAACAACTGTCTGCTTGCCAGCTAGCCAGGCAGCCTGCCTGCCAGCCTGCTTAGTCAACTTGTTTGTTTTGCTTATAAAACGAATGCGAACGAATTAAGCCGAACAATGTTGTCTTACAATTGTTTAACTCCGCTCAAAACTCTTAGTCTTTATGCATTCTTTTTTCCTTTTTTTTTTCTTCGTATTTTTTTTTTTTTTTTTTGTTTTGAAAACCACCAAATGTTGGATTTTCTATGATGAGAATATTGTCTCATTGTTTATGTTAGCGAAAAAAATACCAAAAAAAAAAAAAAAGTGTTAATGTGAGACCCTGTCGGGCTATCCGTTTATAACGAGGGAGTCATACAAAGTAAGCAAAGTAAGCGTTCCTTTTTGTGCGACTGCTAACAACCAACACTGAACATATTTGGTGTGACAATAGCGCGCAAATGAATGAAACCGTAATGCATTTCTACTGTTCTGTCTCTGCATGTCTCTCTCTCCATTTCAACTCTGTCTAAGGATATATGTATGCATGTATGTTTGTTTGTGTGTATGTGTGTATATGTGTATGTGTATGTGTATGTATGTGTGTGTGACACCATACAATTGTTTGCTTTATTATTTGAACTTTTCGGATAGAATTGACATTTCGTTTGAGGTTTTCATACGTTAGGCAACCTAAACTTATCTTCTGTTTAACAGATTTGACATTAAAAGCTGAGAAAATGTCAAATAAATACTATGCAATAAACTTTTCTCTGTTCTTTATTTCATTCCCATCTTTTAGGTTGTCTTTAAAAGATTTTCGATTCATTTCAAACCAAACCCAAACCAAATCTCCAATAATATCGCGGAAGTTCGTTCACAAACCTTTGACATTTCTCAATATATCTTACATTGGATAGCAGTGAACTCAGTAT
The DNA here is from genome assembly GCA_001077435.1 of Glossina morsitans morsitans. NCBI lineage: Eukaryota > Metazoa > Arthropoda > Insecta > Diptera > Glossinidae > Glossina > Glossina morsitans. Next base: position 6,829 of record CCAG010019434.1, on the reverse strand, counting down.
TACAGCATCGTCCATAGAATCCGCACTCAAATTTTTGTACATTTATCTGCTATAATGTTTGTGTACTGAGGAAAAAAGCAATTTTTTATATCTTTTGAAAAACGAAGAACGCTTTCAGATTAGGTGGCACTGTGGGCGTTTCCTTTTGCTTGGGCTTTTTTCATAACCAGCGTTCGTCGAAAAACTTCTAATGTTTCTGTCAATTGAATGTTTAGCGTAGACATTACACAGGCGGACAGACGGACGCCTTTAAATCGATTCAGAATTTGGTGCTGATAAAGAATATCGGATATCTGAAGCTTCCCTCTGAGCTTTGCAAACGTTCTGACAAGATGAATAGACTCCCCATCCTTCGATAATTGGTTTCTTGGTTTGTATATGTAGATACATGTTAATATATATGTGTACATTATTTGTGAGTATATTTATGTAGATATGAACATTTGTAAGTACGCATACGTACCTACACATAAATAGATGTAATTTTTCCCAGTTCCCGCAATTGTTTAATAATTCAAATTTTCAAATTTTCTACAACGCATTTACTTTCAAGTTCAATCTGCCAAAATATAGTAAAAATATTAAATATTCGTGAACAAAAAGTAGAAGGACGGGCGCACCATCCTTTGACTAAAACGACTTAGGATTGTTTGTTTATCAGTATAACCGGCTGAGGGAAATAACTCGACACATTTTGTAAAAACCACAAGGACTGTATAAGCCTTGAAATGAGCTTTGGTTATTGATTATCCCAAAAAACGGCATATCATTGGTTTCTTAAATTATCCATAACACACTTTCGGCTAAACTAGTTGTTATTGACGTCCGCTGGTAAGCCTGTCCAACTGTGGCAGCCTAATAAATACCAAGCTTGTCATAAAACCATATAACTAAGAAAGTCTCTCCGCTGTATATTTATAAGCGTTCAGTACACATTCACCCTCTGTTGGTCAATAATGACACGTTATTTCACGTGATGTTCAAGGACTTGATATTAATGAAGCTGAAGCTATTAGTTTAAGATATTGAAAGCCTTTTATAACACAGGAAGAAAAGAGAAATGCTTGTAATTATGAGCTTCCAAGAGTCCTTTTATTGCATTAACACATTAGCGAGGGCATAAACCATGACAATTTTTAAGGACATTTTCTCTACGTAGTAACAGAAGTGGCCGCTAATATCGTAAAGCGCTGTTGCATAAAAATGTTTTCATATCCTTTTTCATTTTGTTAAAACCAACTTCTTTCATAATAGAATGTTAGCATTGTCTGTATATCGTAAAAATATACGATAAGCTAACAGATATATTTTGTGTACTGTGCGTTCAGTTGATAAAAAAAAAACACAAAAATGTTAAATTATTTAACAGCAAGGCTTTACATGAACTGTTATGGTAATATACAATGGTTGCTTAGGCGAAAGTGCTTGACTTGTCATCATTTAATCTTATTAGCACCGAATTTTATAGTACATCTATGCTTTTTGTTTTTGTAATAAATTTAACAAAAAGGGTTCATCAAGCCTGGTAAATAGTCGTCGTCGTTAATCAAATAATTTTTCTTTAATGTAATGACGTGGCTGGGCTAGTAAGACGCTTGCATACATACACAGTTACGGAAATTAGCGACGACTATAATCCAACCACTGAACATGAAAGAATTTTGATGTTTCAAAGAAAAAACGAATTGGTTTTTAAAAATTTTCATTTTTTTTTTCAATTTGTACTTCTACTTAACCATTTTGCCGAGTCGTTGCACAATAAATCATATGAACATACATATATATTCGTGCATGTGTCCACGTAAACTTGGACATATCCCTACACGAATGCTTTGTCAGTTGTGTGGACAAGTTGGCTGTTAATTTAATTTAAACAACCAGATTTGCATTTTGATGAATTATCCACAGATATCTGTTTATTTCATTTCATTCTTTGAATAGCCATAAAAAAAAGATTACTCTTATACTCACACTACTGTAAGAAACAAATATATTAATTTTATTCTCAGCTTTGAAGCAATCACACACAGATAAGCATTAAAACTGAGGTGAAGCACATATTTTTGGTTGTTTGTCCGTCCCTGAAAAGTCGTACTATAGAAGCTTTTGGTAGAATTGCAAATAAGTATCTGAGACACTGGTAATCAGTCTGAGACGTATACGTCCGCTCATCCGTCTGCTATGGATGCTCTCAGAGTAACCAAAACGAACACGGATTATTGTGAACTGGTCCATACACACTTTGTTTAATGACCGATATCAGGATTTAAAATGGACGTGATACGTCCAAAAAAGGCTTCCTTTGCCACCAAAACAAACTTAAAAATTTCAATATAATTTTCAGTGCAATTTTTTTTTCATATGACCAATCACTCAAGGGACGTCCCCTATTTGCGTGACGTGGTGAGTGTCAGAAACAAGTGAGCAAAGAGAAAGAAAGAAAGAAATAGGGGGATAGTGGCCACAACCTAGCGTGCCCAAGCGCTAAGTATTATGTCTTTACCGTGGGTACTAACTATAGTTTTGCAAGAACACTCACTTAATAGTCGCGATTCTCGGATATAATAATGTACGCTTAATATGCTCCTGGGATTAAAACCAGACGTGATATGCCTAAAAAGGTCTTCGTCATTACTAATAAATCAAAAATTTTAACACAACTTTCAATATAAGACAATCTAAGTAAGCTCTGTCGAAAGTGCTTATTAGGGTCACCAATCAGACACGCCCCCAACACTATCTTTGCCGTTAATGTATACGTATAAGCATGAGTTTAAGGGTGTTTAACTTTCTCCCCGAAGCATGTGTGTTTTTTTCCCTTTGTATGTTTCGTACAAACACCGGCGATGTGCGAATATGAGTTTAAATTTCGCTCATACATATATATATATACATATACATATACATATATTAATGTGTACATGCGAAGTTTTTAAAACCTCTTATCAAGCTTTTTACACCAAAATTTAATGTCCAGTTGTTGAAGTGTTGTTTTTTTTCTCTTTTTTTTTTTTGCGAAGTTTGTGAGACTTGAAATTTTAATTAGGTTTTATTTCTCGTTCTTTTGTTTTCTTTTTTTACTTTTATTTTAATTTTTTGCATGATTTCATTATTCAAAGTCACAAATTCTTGTTTTCCGTGTTTGTTTTTTCTTATACGTTGTCAAGATTTTAATATGAACAAATTAAAATGAACAATGATGTGCCAGTCAAAGTTAGACGGCATCAAGTTTGTCGAAGTCAATGCAAAAGGTCACGTTGTTTAGTTTTAAAGCTTTTTGTGTTTTTGTTTGTTCTCATGCCGCCACATTGTACATGTATATATATATATATATATATGTACGCGTGTATCTATCTATATATGTAAGCACACATGTGGTCTTTATACAATGTGTCTATTGCATGCTCAGAAAGTTATCTATGTTTGTATCTGTTAACTGAACAACTACCGGCTTTAAAGTGGACTCTTCAATTTTTCTCGAGTACATGATGTGAATGACGATAGTTTACACTTTACTGTGCGCATGGATGTGTGTGTATCTGTGCATTTATGTATATGTGCATGTGATGTTGTCTTTTCTTTTGATTATGATAAACTAGACGATGTTATCGCACATATTAGCACATATTTTGAGTTTAGTGCAGCAGCGACTCATACCAAAAGCTTATGGTAAACGGTTGATATCTCACGTTGCGTCGTAACATAAAAAAGGCAGAAGATCAATCTTTACACAATAAAAATTACTTGCATAAACTCTGCAAAGTTGAAACATTTCATAGGCGGCATATATTAAAAGCTCTTTAATTGCGACGTAGATAAGTGAAAATTTTCAAAAATCTACCGCTGACTTTTAAATTATATGATCGCGTAACTAATATCTTTATCGACATAAACATGAGCAAACAATGTTAAATGCTTTTTTTAAACGAGGCGTACCTGTAGGTGGTCCTTTAGGAACTTGTTTTGAATATCTATCTCATCACGATGTACTTTGTATCTAAGTATCTAATCAATCTTTTACTTATTGTTTTTTCTAATGAAATAAAAAATTTCTCTTAGAGTTTCGTTTCGTTTTCTTGTAATCAAATGCAATTAAAAATAATTACGTGAGCAAAATTATAAATTATAAATCAAAAAAGGACGGCATTAATTAAAGATTAAGCAAATGCTTGAGAGCACATAAGCTATGAAAATTGCATTCGATATGAGGTAGAGTCTAGTGACACACAACCTAAAGCCAAAACTAAAGGTGGCTGAAGGAATAAAGAAGTAAAGCTCCTCTATCTATGTCAGAATTGGTCAGAAATGGTCTTTAAAAGTCGCTAAAATCGTTATCATTCTAAAAAATTAAATCTATACCGAGTAAATCGGTTAAGCTTGGGAAGTTTTGAAAGAATTCAAAGCCTCCAGATTCATAGTCCTGTTAAGGAATTTTCTTGTCTGTTATGATTACGGCGGGATGCGTTAAAATATTAACTTATTTAGGAATAGGATTTTTTGAAGTTAAACCATACTTAGAGGAAGACAGCGTTTGAACAAATGAAGCTTTCTCATCTCGAAATGCGGAAAGCACATATGGAAAAACAATAATAACAAACAAATAGTTCACAATGCGGAAACAAATATGCTTTTGTAGCCTACACATGCACAAAAGCGGTAAATGCAATGCAAAACACGACGTCGTACATACCTTTATTTTAAATTACTTCAACATACTGGAATAGCGCTCAAGGATGTGTTAAAACTTTGTTTGTATTTGTTAAGCATGTAAGTAAGGAGGGTTGTACAACGCCGTTAGTAGTAAAATTCACTGATATTCGAAGGGGAAAAGAGGAAAGGAATATTAAAAAATTGAAGCGAATTTATGGAATTTGGTGACAAACAGCTTCTCGTCGGATTGCAACGCCAACACAACAAATTCTGACTTACTACGTGCTGTGACTGCACAAAATTTGTCTGCTTTGGTTGTCGTAACTCGACTCTCACTAACTAATACTGCTGCTAATCCTGGTTGCGCTTAACTGACTTACACTGCCACCTTATTGGGATCTGATCCGAATCCATAGGTTTCGCCCTCTATGTGAACAGCTGCTCGATTGGCTAATTTCAGTAGTGCCGCCTTTTTGTCAGTAACCTTTAGCTAGTTTTGCCAGTATGCCAGCTGCTCCAGTAGTCAGTAAATGAATCGAAGATCCTGAAGGTTGCAATCTATTCATATATCATTTGTCGCAGAAATTTACTCACATAGATTTGGCATCAACTTTCCTGCTATTTGGAAACGTACATACCGTCAAGCTTATCCAAATGCTCTGGATTCGTGTCATTTGGCAATCGAGAATCGTCATAGGTTGCCATTAAAGCAATAAATGGATTTCAAGTGGGCACCAAAACCCTTAAAATTTCAGCTAAACAACCAAAGACGTCTCAAAAGCATACTAAAAAAAAGAGCGAACAAGGCAAACAGGAAGGAACACCAATAAGTGCTAATCCCTCACGAAGAAAATATAAAATTAACAAAAAGAAAGCAGCAAATAGGAAATTCGGTTGCTGTACTTGAAAAAAAAAAGAAAAAAAAAAGTTATAGAAAAAGTGAGTGAAAAGATTGAGAATAAAAAACGTTGTCTTCATACGGATAGATAGTTTGTAGATATAAAAACATGGACAAGCCATCATTTTATTAACGGAAGATGAAAATTTCCGCGTTATCACATACAAGTCTCTCCTTTCATAAAATTGCAATAAATCAATTGTCTCCAGATTTAAACACAAAACGTCTACATCCACGCATTTGAGATCATTTTGCGTCACATCGTCACCGAGTAAATACTTTGCATTCACATTTTACTTTCTTTTTCTCCCATAAATCTTCATCATGTCTGTCCAAGGTAGTTAAGCTCGCTAATTGGTTCGAGCCCCACACAAGCGTATACCTCAAAAAAAGCTCAGGGTTAAGAACACTTTTCGACTGCGGTCACGAAGATAGTTCAGCTGATAAAGTCATAACACTTATATTCACTAGGAGGCGGTCACTCCACATCTCTTACTGCTTTCTTCGCTTTTTCCTGATCGTAACTTTGTTGCAAATGAAATGGACGTTTGTCAAAAGCAAAAATTAAATTCAATTTGCTTCTTGTAAGTATTGAACGCTGACATGTTAATAGACGAGATCATAAGACCGTTCGTCCCTCCTTCCATCCACTCACCTGTCTATTAGAATTTTCAATTATGTACCTCAAGCTAGAGTATTCATAAATTTTCACGAGTGTCTACAAATATAATGAGAATCGAGTCATGAACCAAAACACTTGATTTGAAATTCGCTTGAAATATTTAATAGAGATATTAACTGTCTTTGAAAATAGTGTTGATCAACTTTCACCCTAATCTAAGACAAATTAGAAACTGCAATTGTGATATACATATTAGTTCTAGAGAGGAGGATTTCGGACTGGAAGTCGCTCAAAATATTTGTAAATTAAATTATTCTTCAGTTTCTTTATTAGCAAAGTTTTCCGATAGAAATGCTGATGCATGTGGGCGTATACAAATTCGTATACATATGCAAACACTTAAAGACTGAAATTTTATGTTTTATGGTTTTTTTCCATTTTTTCGAACGGTTTGTTATCTGAAAAGCATTTATTATTAAATAAGTAGTGAGTTGAACATTAAACTGAATTAAACACGAACAAAATATAAAATACATTTGTAATGCGAAAGCAGAAATAACAACAAAAACAACAACAATTTTCAGCATGCAACACAATGCACATGTTGTTTAGCTTTTTGTTTTTCCTCCGTCATGTTTAACAAAACATTGTATGAATTC
>CCAG010019433.1:0-54731 GCA_001077435.1 Glossina morsitans morsitans | reverse complement strand
ACATAAAAATCTCCAATTTTTATATATTCAAATAATTATTTAAGGTATACAAGTTATATAGTTCAATTAATAAATGGTTATGATTTAATTTCGCGCACGAGGTGCTTTTTTACTTACTCCTATAAAAGTATAGCATTATCAAGACAGGTAATTGTGGAAGAGAAAAATGAAACATTGATGGAAAAACAGCCTACAAAAAGTTGATAAATTGATACATTTGCATTTCAAAAATTTGCACAAAGTAAATTTAGCAGCATGGTCAAAATACTAAATTTTTAATTAGCGAACAATTATACTATATTTATATAACAACTTTAAAACAAGTTCTCAGTTAATTTTTCTTAGTGTTACCTAATGCAGAACAAAAGCGTTTTGCAAGAAGAAAAAACAGAGGCAATAAGCAGTTAAGATGTCTACTTGAATATTTAAACAAGAGTTTGGCAGCTCTAAATACTAATTGTGCGAAAAATAAAATAAAAGAGAAAACGCTCGTTCTTTCGTATTTGTCATATTGTCAGTCACCAAAAGTTGTGGAAGAATCAAATAAGTTGAACTAAATTTATAAAAAAGTGGTGCTGTGGTCGTTTATACATTAACTATAAAATTAAGCATAATTTGTGATTTTTAAAAAGTAAGCAGTTTTCACTAATTACAATTACAATTTCTGTTGCACCGCTGATTGTACATAGATAGTTAATTGTTAGCTTTCATTACATTACTTACGCAGAAAACACGTAAAAACACACTCTTCCGTCCATGTATTATCGTTTTTTCACCTAAGTTGCAGAAGCGACATGCAAAGTCATTTCCATTACTAAAAAAGCCTCGTAGGTCTTGCGCAAATTTTGTATATATATGAACAGTACTTGGATTTTGGATGTATTCTTTTTTCTGAATATCTTCTACTCTGCTTTGGTTATATTATCCAGCTGTACAATCTTGTAAAAGGCCTCACCCATATGTACTGCCGGACAAATTAAAATCGAATGCACATTATGTAAATACTGTAATTTTTACTACCACTTTTCTACTAACTAATATATGGGATAGAATTATTCGAAAGCTCGAGGTATGTTTATTTTAGATCTTTGGTGGACTTCCTATGCATGTCTTTTGTGTGTTTGTATATTTTTTATTTTCATATTTTTTCTTGTCGGAAAAGCGATCTTTTCTGTAAAATGTGAATACAACTTTCAAACAAACTTTTAATTGATGTGGCATGCTGACATTGGGCCGTGTTTCAATAAGACTCGCTAGCTTGGAAACATACTACTATTTGAGTTGGCAGCCAACTCATCGCCTACTAGGTCATTACTTTATACGATCTGTAAATTGTAGTATTGTTTATTTTTTTAATATATATATACAGAGACGGGACTTTTTTAATTTGAAGGCATTATGTTCTGAAAAATTGATAATGTTATACTTACTTATCTGCTTATTTTAGAAAGAGATAGCATACTAAACGTAGGAATAAAAAGCCTAGATCGTTTTCTCGAATTAAAAGTGTGAATATATGTTTGGTTAATAATGTTTATCCAAAATGAATTAGAATATTATATATATATCTATTTGGTTATTGCTAACGTACCGGCGAATTAATCGGACTTAGTTTCACTTCCAATTTTGAAAGGTTGGACAAATTATTCATACATGATATTCATTAAGTTAATTAAGTTTAATTTATTAACGAATAATAATAATTATTTCATTGTACAATAATAATCGTTACTATATTAATAATTAATGCGCCAATACCTTTACTAAATCTTTTTCGGCAGAGGTAGAGATGTAAATAACATAACATAATATCGTACAATATAAGACAGAAAGTCAAGATTCAGATGTGATCGTAAATTATTATTATTATTATTATATAAATTTAGCCAGAGAATAAATTCTAAGACTAAAGACTTAAAGCACTAGCAATCTAAGGCTTTCGGCTTTATTATTATTTTTTTTTTTTATTAATATTATTATTATTATTATTATTATTAAAAACTATACCGCACTTGAGATTTGAACCCACGTTCATTGAATTGCTAGTCGAGACTCTTGCCTACTTGGCCACTCAGACGGATTGATCGTAAATTATAACTTATAAAAAGCCTTTATAGCTACTTTAAATCTGCTAGGGTTAACAATCATTTTTATATGGAGTGGTAGCGAGTTTCATAATTTTACAGCGTTAACAAAGAAAAGCCTTGGTGATGTTAAGTATCATGTGAATATCTTGATGTTCCGGCCCGTGTAAGCTTGTGGAGAAAATGCAGGTTTCAATATGAGCAGCACGACAAGACGTTTAATTATTCTTAATTTGGTGAAGATTGGAACATAAGATGACAACAATAGTTTTCTTAATATGTTATGAATACGCATAACTGTGTAGTAACATATCCCTCCCAGCTCAAGCGAAACTTGAGTTTAAAAACAAACCGAATGTCCTCATCGACCACGTTAATGTGTGGTAAAGAACACGAAGCGTAACGTGTGATCGATATTACATCGGCTTTAGTTTATTATTAAATTATCATTTATTCGCTGGAGCAGGTTCTCTACAAGTCCAAGCGGCCGCGAGGGGTAAATTTGTGCATCATCAGCATATAAGTAAACGTTACCATCATGACAACAAGAGACTAAGTCATTCATAAAGGCGCTGAATAAGATACGTCACAAAATGGATCTTTGTGGGACACCAAAAGTAATCAATCTAAATTAGGCCTTAGAAAAATCAATCATAATAAGAATGGTCAAATCCCCCTCATCGGAACTTGGTTGAACGTTGCCTAAAACTTTGGGCAATACTGTATTGAAACTATGCGCAGATTTATAACCCTATTGGCACTAAGTAAATTCTTAGTATTCAAATGCAATGCAATCTGACCAGTTATCAGCCGTTCGAAGACTTTCGATTGCACAAAAAGAACACTAATCGGGCGAAAGGATATAGAATGCCTTTTTCCCAATGGGAGTTATCATCGCTAGCGTGTAATAAGTCCTGGGAGAACCAGCTTGATAAACGTGATGCGAATATTGTCCAACATGACCGACAGAAATTTATTTAATTCTATGCTCAGCCAGAGATACTTCATCCTCGGTGAAGGCTCCCAATTAAAATGTTTCACCGGGTCAATAAATAAACTCCTAATTCACAAGCAAGGAACTGTGGCTGCATCCTGAGAATTCAAAAAATGATCATTAAATGCTTCACGGTTAACTTTGCATCATTAGACTCCTTTTAGCACCTGCCTTTTGGACGTTCCTCCAAAGCACCTTAGGAGAAAGATTGACATCCACCTTCTTTCGAAAGTAAAGGCGTTTCATGTGCCTAGTAACATTACGAAAGCTGACCCGGAAAACCTCACAATTAACCGCATTAGGGCAAATTTTCCAAATTTTGCAAGCTCCATTACGTAGTCTAATGTCTCTTTTGACTTTACTGCAAAAGCAGGGTGGTTTGGAGGTACTAACTTCACACGTCTTCGATGACACGTACTCATTAAACAACAAGGACAGTGAATATATTATATAAGTCTGTTTATCATTAACGTCAGTAACATTCAAAACATTGCTCCAGCAAATTTGATCGAAGAAAAATCCCTGCAACTAAACGAAGTCCGCTTATGAGTATCATTATTGATATCTATATCCATAATAAGAACCAACATATCATGATCAGATATCCCACCAAGAGGGAATTGGTCATAGTGAATAAGTAAGGAATAGTCAGAAACACAAATGAGGCCTAAAAAGCAGACTTACAAAGCGGGGCATATCTTGTGGGCCAGGAGTCCAGAAATTTTAACCCAAAAGGTGCTATCGTCACGCAACTCATTGGAATGTGAATCGTTCAAACGCAAATCACCATTAAAGTTACCGTAAAGTATTATGTTTGCGTAGAATATCAACACCTGGTCTAACACCCGAAATACATTTACTCCAGCAATTAGACCTATGTGGATTGTATACACGCACGGCAACTCTTTCGCGTTATTGCCACTGATCTCGGCGGCAAGATATTCAACCACATTATCATTTGCGGAGCTGAATTCAGGCTCATAGCTTAAATCCTGACTAAAGTAGAAGACGATGCCACCACCTCTCTCTGTATAAGTCCCGTCATACAAACGACATTGTAACCATTACTTTCACAAAACCTTTGTCGATATGCGACCCTAACCACGTCTCTGTAGTACAAGCAACATCAAATAGTAAAGAATGCAACAAGTAATTAAATTAGTCAATTTTGATGTTATTGAAGCTGCGCGCATTAACATGACATAACTGAAACCCTTTATACATTTCAGTAACTATTTTCTGGTAAATTTTATCTCAAACGCCTTGGCAGCGCACTCCGGTTTCATCTCGGATCGCAATCTTACAATACGCACATTACTCAGCCACAGCCTAATCAGCTGGTGTGCATCCCACGAGCCGCGAACGCACACGCACACAATCACCATGCGACAAAGAAACATATGCGTACCAATGAAATAATTTTAAATTGATATTCATAAATATGATAATAGGTTGTAAAGGAAAACAAGTATATTACAATTATCGTCGCGTTAATGAAAAAAGTATTGAAAGTTTGTAATGGAAGTCGTTTTCGTCATTTTGTTGAGGAGAGCGCTACTGATTCCAGACAATTGTATCGGAGAGACATTCGACAACTGCAGGCGTTGGAAGTAAACACAAATTTTCATTATTGCTAGTAGTGAATTAAGCAAACCCTTAACCCAAATATGCAATCTCAGAAAATTTAAAATACTTAATTGATCCAAAAGCGCCGACATTTTTTTCTTATTATTGTTGTTAAATGTATAAAACTTGTAAATTTATTGGCGCATATACGTTATTTGATCATTTTTATATTAAAGTAGAATTATTTAACAAAATTAATGAAAGGGTTCTTTGGTTGCAGTTATTTTATTGCCTCGACTCAGCAAGATATTTGTAGTTCCAAAAATCTGCAAAAATAAAACAAAAGGTAGTGAAATTGTCGAATATCGAAGTTATTATCAAAGACATTCTTTAAGAAACGAACACGATCACTTTCATCATATAGAAATATATTTTCCGAAGATTTTACCTTCCAGTCAAATAATTCGCATTTGTAAAGGCGGATTTTTAGTTCTTTTAGCTAGACAAAGAGGACAGATACGCATAGTTTAAACCTAATATGTAAATGTTGTATGTAAATATTGAATTAAATATTTACAATTTCAGAATATAATGCCGAACATACGAGACAGCAATAGTTCAGCGCCTGAGTTTCCCAGTGAAGGGTGGATAGGAACCTTACTCGTTTTGGTGCTTGGAGGTTTACAACATTTAAAGTTGATTTGCCAGCAACGATGCCAAATGAATCAGCCTTTGCCGTTATGCCAGAAGTACTTGCTGACGCAGGAAATGTTAATTGTGATTGAAATGCCAAAATATAATTCTTTCTCAGGGCACACACTGTTTGAGAGCGAAGTAAGCAAAGAAAGTTTTTCACAAATTCTTAAAACACAAATCACATTTGTCCGATGCCTTTATTCCCTGCAATGTAGGAAATCATATAATATACATTTTTGAGCCTCTTCTTGTATGGGATTTATTTACGCGAATTCGCAGTTTAATTAAACAATTTGAGAAATTAAAAAATAATTTTTCTTAGCTGATTGATTCACTTTTGTGTCGCCAATTTGAAGTATATATTAAAGAAAAATGCGTACACTGATTTAAACTTTTCCAAATTGGACAAATGATTTCCCATAAGTAAGCTTTGCAGACACAATATTTACTGCTAATGTACACACTTTGATAGCAATGTACAACCGCTCTTAAAGGTAATTGCGGAAATGAGTAACTTCGGAATTTTTAAAGATATTATCAGAATAGTAAAGCAGGCAGTTAATAATAATCTGTTTAAAACGATTGTGTAAAAATTATTTAACTCTTTATAATTCATTCAATGGATTTGAGAGGATGATTTCGCTAAATGAATGACGCCATCAAATATCTACAATTAATAACCACAGTTTGCTTCAAGTATAATCTATCCAACCTTGAAAAAAACAGGAAAAGTACTTTGTAAATATTCAATATCCATGTGAGTTTGAATAGCGTAATATTACAATCCCTTATTTAATTAGTTTTTCATTATAATATGTATCATGTTAAGAGTGAAAAGGTTGCCGCTGCTAATTACTTTGTGAATGAAGATTTATTTCCACCAAATTTTTATTCTCTAATATTAAAAATATTTTAAAAGTGCCAAATTATCAGAACTGGAAGTAATTGGATTAAAGTTGACATGTACAGCAATGAACTGTTCGTAAAGGCTACTTCTTCTTTCGCCCTTCATCAAATTATTTGTAGATCATAGAACTGCAAATATTAAAAAATAGCTGCAGCTATGCCCAAAACAGCTCTCCTTTAGGACATTCGAATTGCTTTGTATTGGAATGTGTGCATAGACATATCACAGCAACGGGTATATCTAACAAGAAATGTTTCGATAAACTTCGCCATTTTCTTTTAATTTTCGACGGACATTAACCGTATGTGCTGATTTGGCTAATTTTTATCTATAATTTTTTTATTCTTATCAAAACAAAGAAACGAAATCTAAATGTATAAAAGTGAAGAAGTAGTGTTCATGCATATGTGAACAATACATTCAATACACTTGAAATTCGTGTGGAATTCGCATTTGAACATGTACGAAACGAAAATTGACAGAAACATTTTTTTAAATTTATTTTTAGAATTACGTTTATATGCAGGTGACTTTGGCAATATGGCGGAAAATAGGAGGGACGTGAATTTTGTTACACGCACATTCGATCGTAGTCCGTCGAAAAGCCAGTATTTGGTAGGAGTTATCGACGACGGCACTTCTACTGTCTCTTTCTCTATATATACTACACCCGAATTTAAGGAAATTGCTTCTCATCAATTGAGTGTACCGATGATCTCTCCTAAGCCGGGTTGGTACGAACAAGATGCCATGGCTGTCATCAACAACATGTACCGTTGCATTGAAATATCAATGGGTATGTTGGCGTCTTTGGGATATAAAAAGGAAGACTTGGTAACCATTGGCATCACAAATCAACGTGAAACCACCATTATGTGGGACGCTATTACTGGCAAACCGTTGCACAATGCCATTGTCTGGAATGATATACGCACAAGTTCTACCGTTGATCGGATAGTGGCACATATACCTGAAAAAGATATAAATCATTTTAAGGATAAATGCGGTCTTCCAATATCACCATATTTTCCGGCTTTAAAAATACGCTGGCTCATGGAGAATGTGCCCGCTATACAAAGAGCATGTAAAGAAAATCGTTGCAAAGCTGGCACTATTGACAGTTGGATAATTTGGCACCTAACCAAGGGTAAGTGGTATCTAGTATAAAACAGAGTAGTGAATTCATTTAAAAACTACATTCTTTTATTGTTCTAGGTGGATTACACATAACCGACGTAACAAATGCCTCACGCACTCTGCTTATGAATATTTCAACTTTAGAGTGGGATCACACTTTACTTAAAGCTTTCTGTATAAGGGTTGAAATGCTGCCTCAAATACGTAGCTCTTCCGAAATATACGGTATCGTTACGGATGAGCGCACTTCGTTGCTTGGTATAAAAATAAGCGGAATATTGGGCAATCAGCAAGCGTCATTACTGGGTCAAATGTGCATAAAACCCGGTCAAGCTAAAAATACTTATCGAGCGGGTTGCTTTCTATTGTGCAATACCGGCCACGTACCCGTTATATCAAGGCATGGTTTGTTAACCACCGTTGCTTATAAGTTGGGTTCAAATAATCCTGCCACGTATGCTTTGGAAGGTGCAGTAGCTGTAGCTGGTCATGCCTTGGAGTGGTTAGAGCATCAAGTTCGCATTTTGCCCAGAGCTGAAGACGCTGAAAAATATGCTGCAGCTGTACCTACAACCGGAGATGTATATTTTGTACCCGCTTTTACAGGTTTGTATGCGCCATATTGGCGAAAAGATGCTCGGGGCTTAATAGTCGGCCTTACTCAGTTTTCTACTAAACATCACATTATAAGAGCCGCTTTGGAAGCAATATGTTTCCAAACACGTGATATACTAGAGATCATGTATAAGGAAACGGAGCAAGAAATTGATAAATTATATGCCGACGGTCAGCTATCCAAAAACAATCTGTTAATGCAGTTACAAGCGGATACTGTTGGCATCCCAGTGTTTCGTTCCCAACTGTTCGATTGTGCACCATTTGGTGTTGCCATGTGTGCTGCGCAGGCGCATGGTATAGATCTTTGTCGCTTCGATCCAGATAAAAAGGAGTATTTTAACGTCTTTTATGATCAATTCATGCCAGCAAGTACAGATGAGGAGAGAAAACACCGATACGGCAAATGGAAAAGGGCTGTACAACGCAGTTTTGATTGGGCTATTTCCACAAACCTGAATGTTGGCCCTGATATAATCCGCCCTACTAAGATATATGTTATGCCGCTTAGTTTATTCGCCTTTATCTCTTTTGCCATGATTATTCATTCATGGAAATAGCGTAGAAGGCTCAATTAATTGAAAAAAGGAGAAAAAAAACCGAAAAGATATAATTATATTAGGTGGTTGCACGTACTTTAATAGTATTTTCACTTGAAAAAGGCATTTATTGAGAAAAATTGGCACAATATATATTAATCAAAATATTTTATATAATTGTCTGCAACTTTTCCCCCCTTTCTGGCAACATGTCGATACCTTGTCGAAAGAACGATATTGATATGGCAGTGATCCAATCATCGACCCATTTTCCCACTTCTCCAACTTTGTGGAACCGCATGTCAGCCAAACCATGCTACATTCATCTGAACAAGTGGTAATCAGAAGGTACCGCGTCTGGTGAATACGCCGGATGTTTGCGAACTTTCCATTTGAACTGCAACAATGCGTCCTAGACAATTCTTGCAACATGTGATCGAGCTTTGTCATGCAAGAGAATGACTTTGTGTGTTTTATCCGCTATCGCTGTTCTTTTAGCAATGCATCGTTCAATTCTGTCAGCTGATATCGGTAGCCATTTGCAGTAACAGTCTTATTCGGTCTTAGCAGCTCGTAATACACTACACCTTGCTGATCCCACCATATGCACAACAAAACTTTATGTCCATTAATTGCGCTTCGGTGTCAATGTGGGTGGATTTCCTTGTTTAAGGGAAGAATTTTTGAGCTTAGGTTTATCGTAGTGCAGCCACTTTTCATCGCCCGTCACAATAAGTCACAGAAAACTTTCCTTCTTTTCCTTGGAAAGCAATGAAACCACGATGTTGAAACGGTTCAAAACGCCATTTTTCAATTCGTATAGTAACCATTTCCACTTCTTTTGGATCTTTATCGTCGTACGAAAACATCTAGAAACTGTCGATTTATTGACTACTAAGTTGTCCGAAAGTTCTTTGAGAGTTTGAGCTGGATTTTCGTCGAATAAGTGTTGCAATTCATTGTCTTCGAAGTTTTTTGGCCGTAATTTATCATTGACATCAAAATCATCACTTTTAAACGATTGAAAACAAAAACAACAATTGGGATAAGTGGGAGCAACATCACCTTCGGAATGTTTATGGTGGGCTTCGGCGGCAGACTTCTTCAAATTATACAACAAAAGTGATGAAGGTCGAAAATGTCAATTTGAGCATACGTTGAATTAATCAGTAATACTAAATGGAAAACTGGTATTTCAGGTCGAAAAAGGTCAAAATCTTCGAATTTAATCGTTATGTACACTGTACATTTTTTTATAATCTTTAGCATTAGAATTTGCCTATCAAAATATATGCAACCACCTAATATTTAAACACTTCATACTTCAGATTTCCTAACTGAAGTTTCACGTTAGCTAAGTAAACATTTGTCACCCTTTAATCATTTGTATATTTAGTGTAATATATATTTTGCTTTGGTAATATTGATCTAGTCATATACACGGGTCTCCTTTTTAGAGTACTTACATTTTTTATATACGTTTATATATAATTTGTTGTACATTATTAGAATAATTTGATATTCACTGTTGAAATGATAAGCTTTTATAGTATGAGTTAGCGTATGCTCATGGTCAATTAAAACAAAGTAACTTGGTTTTGGGTTTATACTTTTAATTTATCTTTTCTTTTAATGTTCTATCTTAATATTGTTTCTAATATTTTATAATACATATAAGAAAAATCCGCACACTTTTATTTCCTTCCTTTGCATTTGGTAAAACTTAAACTTTGCTCTTTTTAAAGAGAGTAAGCAAGAAGCATTAATTAAAACACCTTATTTACATATCTTGACTTGTTAGGCAGAGAGGCATTCTTGAAAGTAATCAATAGAGTTTGGGCACTTTTATAGTGTCCAAAATTGCCGATTTTATTCTATTTAGTGTAATATGTTCGAAAAGAAGATATTTTAGAGTCTTAACCTTATCCCACTGCGATTGTCCCACTAGATTGCATCAGTATTATCACTAGCAATTGATACGCTGTGATGATTGAATATACAATGTTTTTAAATGTTGATAAAGCATCGGAGAGTATTAAAGTAATACTATGCGGCAGCAAGAATAATGAGGTCGACGTACCCATGTCTGCTAGTTATCTATGAGAATTACGATTACAACGCGAAGAGCAATTCAATTCAATTATTTTACCATCGTTCTCTTCGAGCAACGTTTGATAATTAGTAACGTCGGCTGGTGGTCAATGACCAGAAAATTCATAGAGAGCTTTTTTTCGAAATTATCGACTCATATTTATGGAACTTTATCCTTGTTTCTAAGAAGATCGATAAAAAGTTGTAAAGACAGCTGAATCGCAGCAGCAGCTAGTGTGTATTTGTAATTCTGGTACTATTTTTGAATGTGAAATTTCATTGAAGAGCTTTCAAATGGTTAAATGAAGCACTGCCCGTTCTTAGAGACCAAGTATCTCTAAAAGTTCTAAACATGCAACTTAAGCTAAATAAATTAAACGAATTTTTTTTCTTAAAGAATAAAATACTTTACTATGTTTATTGAAGTAATATTATACGAATATATCTCTTTTTTTTTAAAACGTATACGATACGTAAACGTATGTTTTTCAAAAACAAAAAATAGAAGCACTATTGAACAGTTTAAAAATGTCTTGGAACTCCCTTAAAAAAATTGACTGTCTATTGTTTCCTTCGATTTCCAATTGGAAAAGTTTTGAATATCGAACTATATAAATTTAGATGCCTTTCATTCGGTCGTTTAAATCCACATTAATTATCTTAAATTGCATCTAAAATGATAACAAGTAAGAAAATTATATTCGGTTTTGACCGGATCTCTTATACCCATCACCGTTATCCGAAAAAGATAAAAAAATAGAGGAACTAAATTTTCACGCTCTATTATAATATGGAATGGGCGCGTCTGATTTTTTCTATTTTGAAATAAAGTTTGTGTCATATTGACGCATGGGCGTTGTAGGCGTGTCCTTTCCAAAATTTAGTTTACTTCCAAATTCTTATGCAAATTTGTAGGCGATATATTCGTTTTCGCTAACGGGAAAATGCTTACCACAAATACTAGACAGTTGTGCAGAGAGACAGATGGGCAATGGACATACTTAGGTGCATTCCGAATTTGAAACTGGCCACGAATTTTTACCTTTATGAGGTTTTTGAAGCTTGTTTCTACGCCTTATAAAGGTATTGAAAAAAAAATTGAACTTTGGTAAAAATTAAATTTTTGTACAGGTGCTAAAGCATCGCCCATAGAATATGTGTTCAAAATTTTGTGCATTTATGTGGTATAATTTATGAGTAATGAGCAAAAAACCAATTTTTTTATTCCTTTTAAAAAACAGAGGAACTCTCAGTTTACATGGTGCTGTGGGCGTGTTTTTCGACCGATTTGGCTCATTTTAAGCATCAGCTTGCGTGCAAGACCTTCCAATTGTTGTGCCAAATTTGAAGTCGATAGCTTGATTTTTGCGCCCAGGAGAATGTTTAGAACAACGAAACGGACATGCTTAAATCGACTCAGATTTCGATGCTGATCAAGAAGTAAAGAAGTAAACTGAGGACACCTCTGTTTTTCAAAAGGGATAAAACATTGGTTTTCATAAACTACGACAAATAAATCTATAAAAATTTGAACGCATATTCTATGGGCGATGCTATAGCACTGGTATAGAAATGGAAAGAATTTGTCGCGCCTTCTCAATTTTGTAATGTGTCATAATTTAATTTTTTTTAAGACCTTTATAATGGACTGAAACAACCTTCAAAAACCCCACAAAACCCCACAAAAGTACACATTCTTGGCCTGTTTCAAATTCGGAATGCACCTAAGCATGTCCTTTCGTTCATCTCTCCATCTGTCCGTCTATGTAACAAAAACTGTGAACATCTTTGTTTTTCGTGTCTGAAAGTCCAACACCTACAGCTAATAAATTTGCAATTTTATTCTGTAAAATGGCAGAAATCATTTGCTCTAAAGCATCTATTATGACTTCCATAACCGATTATGGGTGAATTTAAATGCCACATTTGGCATTGAAAAATCGTAATCAGGAATCCATAATCGTAATTAGGAATCAATAAAATGTAAGTATACCTTTTTGTGCTTGGCAAACAATTGCGCTTTTGACAAGTCGATGTCATAGATAAAACCTACCTCACATGTATTAAAGCAAGCCTTATAAGTTGTTCGGAGACCCATTGTTTCTAAGCCCAACATTTCATCAGCTCATCTAATAAAAACTCGTTATAAAGCAATATAATCCAGTCGAAGTAAATAAATGTTTTTTTAATAACGCAATTGAAAAAAATTATAAACTAATATAAATATGTATAAAAATATAATTTTTGTGAAATTCGTTCTCTTATACTCCCTTTGAAAGAAACGCAATCACATGAGACTGAACCAATTAGTTTGGGAGAGTTGGGATCCCTTTCATACTTGTTCGCACTATATACGATAGTGTAGGATGTTCTCATATTGTTGAAAATGATCCAGTTCCTAATATGAACGACGTGAGTTCCAGCCGTTCCAGAAAATTTCTAAGATGATGCACAGGTCACTTTGTGAAACAATAATAAATAAATAATTTTGAAAAATTGTTGCCTAAACAATTAATAGATTTTCGCTTAATTCTACAATTATATACGTTTTATTCATTCAGTTTTTGTCACCCTTTGCTGACGGCTTTTAATTTTTAATAGCTCTATGGGGAGCGTAGGGACTAGGGATGTCGTTTACGCGGATTCTTTGCACATTCGTTATTCAATGTTTAATTAAAACAACACAAGCCATATATACATAAAATAATATAATCTCCTTCCTTGTTTTGAACGATATATTCCGTAACTTGGCAACTCCTTTTATTTTCTTAACTTTTATAACATTTATAATGAAATATGCTTGTATATTGTATAGTACAATACTAAAATTGTATGAATAAAAAAATTCACTAATTGCTTGTGTATATATTTATGTACATTATTATACCCATTACCGAAGCATGAGGATAATACCCATTTTTATTATATTTAATTTGTACTTCCTTTGCTTATGTTGGATAATATGAGAGGCTTGTTCTGTTTCTGGTTTCTCTGCTAATCACAAAACAGCTGTTTAAACATCTGCTTAGCAATTCGAATAAGTTTCTACGTAAAATATAGGGGTATGCTGAAATAAATCGTTAAAAAATGTAAAAATTTTTATAATTACTGAAAGATAATTAAAGATCAGGAATTGCAATTTATATAAAAATGTATGTAAAACTAAAAGACAATGTGGTGTCCATCAAAAAGCTCGATATCAACTTAAAAACAAAAGACTTTGCAATCATAACATTAGTGCATATGAACATCATAAGTATACGCGCACGGTGATTTGCTGGCTAAACGAAGAAAAGTGGGCTCGTCTAACTTTATTAGTACAGCGAACAAAAAAAAAATCTAAAGCAGGGAGCGTGAATATGTGTGCTTCAATAAGTGAATATATAAACAAAAACTGCAGTGAACATTAGAAAGGTAAAGTTTTTACAGTACATCAAATTTTTACTATGATAGCGTTCGATATTTGAAAAAGTTTATTTATTTTCTAAATAATCTCAATTCCCAGAAATGTGTGTTTTTGCAAATTAGAACACTCACCTTGTCTTATATGCAGATTAGCGAAAGGTCACCTTCATTAAGTTTAAGAAAACCTTGTGCGTATAATAACTATGCAAATTCGAAATAAAATGTTTTTATTATAGCTTTGCATAAAGACTGGTAAGATTTTTTAAAAAGAAAAATCGCAAAAATAGTCCGTAATAATTGTAAAAAAATATTTTTAAAGTGAGTCATTTCGTGGGAGATGTGAAAAATTACATGAAAATCTTAAAGATAAATTTCACTATTATTCGTATATCAATATTTATTGTAATTTGGAAAGAGAAAATTGATTACATAGTCCAAGATTTATTTTCTACAAATTTTGTCTTTCTTTGGTGTGATTTCATGTGTTTAGTTCTTTGTACATGTTTAAATCATTATTTTCTTCTTGTTCTTCGTTTTTTTTTTTATTCTTTGTTTACTCTGTCTTGTGTCTTTTCGGACCATTTATACAGCCAATCATCATCAAGCTTTAGAAGGCTTGTCGTCTATACGTATATCAACTACATTAAGAACAAGAGTGCCACGCACAAGTAGGGCATTAACATGCTTGCCTTGAAGGAAGGTTAAGGCTATTAAATTTTTCCCATTCTATTAATAGAAAAAAGAAAATATTTCACATGATTTCTTAAATGTTAAAATCGCATACAATCAAAATAATTTTGCGTACGCTTTTGTACAAAAAAGAAGGACAAAGCAGTACTACTTGTTGAAAAAAAACATCATCCTCTATATTTACTACTGCAAATAACTTTTTATACAGTAGACCACTTGTGGTGCAGGCTATATTAAGTTTTTGCGGACGTGTGTAACACGCAAAGGACTTCAGGTAGACCTGCCTTTTATTATACTGGAAAAAGGATTCTGAATGGATCTAAGTCTGTCTGTTCGTTTGATGTCTATCTATGTAAATTAGTGTGCAAGCTACAGGCCGCAAATTTTGAAATGTTTTGATGAAATTTTGGTACGCTAACGTGCTTTGACCCGAGGACGACCGCTATTGAAAACGGTTGGATGGTTCTTCGACCACTCCCCAAATAACGCCCTATTTTGAAAAGTCTTTAAAGAGGAAAAATTTGCAATTTTCAAAATTTATCGGCAAAATATATTATAAATTGGCATGAAAAATTTGGTTCAGCTGGAGCAGTTTTTTAATGGTTTCGTAAGCGTCTTTGCTTTATAGTTCCCGTGCGTTTCAAGCCAAGTTGCATGACATCTATTATCAGAAGTTCAATTAAAGTTTGCGAATAATTAATTGAAATAGGAAATAATAGCAAATTAATTATGTGGCTACTGAAAGTGAAACTACTTTCAGTTAATCTAGACTAACTGTTTTAGTATTCGATGAGATAGGCGCGTTAACTTTACAATAAACCGTTCAGGAATTATATCTAAATCAAAAATTGCTATAGCATACTGACAGAGAAAAATGTTAATAGGGAGCAATTTTATTATATTGAAGGTATTTGCACGCAATGCTTTTTTTGCACGCTTGTTTTCTTCAAAAAAGCTTGTTCCTCTTAAAAAAAAATTATTTTATTTTGCAATTTTATACGTTGCCATAAATTTCGCAGCACTGCGTCCTGTTATGCCATGGTAGTCACTTATCAATCCTGTTTGCCCTTTTTATTATTTTACCTTACTATAAAAATTATTTTTTCTATATATATTTTTTCCAGTTATTAATTTTTTTCAAGCTTAGTGCCTAATAAAATCGTATGAGTTCGATTTTCGATAGCTCTCAACAAGGTTTTCAAAATAAGCATAGCTTAAACCCCACAACCTTTTTGGCACAGGATACATAAGCATGTGCGAATGTATGTAACAACACGTAGAACGTAAAGCAGACCTATCTTTTATTACGCCGATCAAGTCAGAATCATTTTCTGATGTCTGTCCATTTACTTCCAAACAATATTTTGACGAAATTTAGTGTGCTCACATATAACGATTCAAATATGAATGATATTAAAAAGGGATTAAATCGTACCGTTTTTGTGTCCATTCGTCCATATACCGGTTCATTTGAATAAAGTAGCTGTACGAAAAAATTAGTGCAAGTTTCCATATGGCTTAAGAGAAATCGGTAAAAAATAATATATTACCATATAAAATAAATGTGGAATGTTTGGATCGGGTGGGACCAATTTTTGAATGCTTTTTCAACAAACGTTCCTACGAAAGAAATACTTTCTATAGTAACAAGGTATAATTTTTTATATTTTATGGTGAAAATTGGTCCTCACCGTGTAATATGTAATATGTGACAATTGTTGCAAATATAACCTTGTTTGAGATGAGTTTGTTAATCACTGGTTAAAAAAAATGATTGACATTGAAAAGAATTTGGGAAAAACTGCAACTAACTGCATGCGGTAACAGGAAAAGATGAAAGGAAAAGGAAAAGAAAGGATGGTGGACTTTAATGTGATCGGATATTTAATTTTCGAGAGTAGCGAGTGAAAATTTGCTGACACATGAATAAAAGTAGAAATTAGTAAAATATTTTGTTAAAAATCACATTTACGAGTAATAAGACATGGAGTACTCAAAAATTTTTTCGTTTTCCAAAAAAAGTTAAGTCTAAAACAGACTTTAAAATTCGGGTCAAACTATGTTAAGAGATTGGAAATCTGGGCAACTTAATTATAAACATGGCGAACAAGCATATCATAAACAATATAGAATGAAATCGGGGGGATAGTAATGGATTTTTTTTGGTTGTGGTCGCAAGACGAGTCTACCAATCAATTTCAATGTTAATTTCGACATTTTCAGAGTTATTTTTTTCTTAACAGAGAAAAATTGATGCCAATTATTTAACAGTTGCTCAATTGCTAATAACATTCTGTTCGGAAGGTACAAAAAGAAAAATTGAAGAACTTTCGAAATTAATTTCCGGGTTGTCAATTACACACTGTACAAAAGTACTGAACGTAATATTTGGAGATAAAGAAAACGGTTATTGTGAAAATTTTGATTAAACCAAAAATGTTAGCATATCATGAGGCAAAAAGCGATCACAAATATTTACCATAAAAAATTTATAAGAAAGTCCACATTCACACATAATGGAATGATCAAAAATTTGTGAAGGGAGTGGAGATCATAAACTATAAGGTTATGTGTATATGTATTTGAAAATTAAAATATGGAATGTATAAAAATCAAGTTAACTGATCAAAAGTGTTTTCTATCCAATATCGCATGATTAAAATTTGCAAGGAGAACTGTATGAAAATTTGTGATGTAAAAGAGAACACAGAAATACAAAATTGTATACAGCGGAGGAATTTGTGTGGTAACTGTATTTATACACTTTAAGAATTGTTAATAAGAAGAATAAAAATTGGTGGACGTACGTAAACATTTATCCTATAAATCAATGCATTGAAAAATGGAAGCATTTAATATTGTAAGAATGCATAAAGAATTAGTAATACAAAGAAAATAGAAAGATTCATAATATGTATGGGAAAACAAATGTAAAAATGAAAAGTTTTTTTTTTATTCGTCGGAGCTTAGGGATCGTCAGGCCGAAGGAGACCAAAGGTAGGGTAGGGTATAGAATGGCTTAGAGCTTACGATCTCCCCGTTCGGTAAGTAGGTATCTACCGGCCGTTTATTCACATAAGCGTAAAGTACCTGTCTTTATTTTAGATACAACTGTCTATGGAGTGGGTGTCCGTAAGACAAAAAATTTAAAACCCCCTGAATTTTAGCACGAGAATAGATAAACAATTTTCTTAGGCGAAATTGTGTTGAGTATTTAACGCGTTCCAGGTTTGTCCGACTATAATGTTTTTATTTTTTTTTTTTTTTTGACTATTTATCTTATACGAACTTCGAATAACGCTTGGCGAAATCATACTTTTATACAATTATTTTTAAGGTTAGTGTGCACCGTATGTAAAATGTAAGCGCTGTGTACTTAAACAGAAATTGTATTAATATACTTAGGATTGGATTTAAAATTTCGATTAGAGTTCGACCTTTTCAAAATAATGAAAAGTTTATTAGCGTTCTCAATACATTTTCATTGTAAGCATTTATTTAAGTCGAGAACTGCGTGGGCTTAGTTAGGCTGGAGTTGATCTTCGTTTAAAGCACAAAATTTATATAATTTTGAAATTTTTTTATTAAAACTGGCTGACTTTTAAAGCTGATTTATGCTGTAGCTTTCAGCAGAAGGATTGGATGGCGTTCGTCAGTAGGTGTATGTTCTTAATAATTACCAAATTTAACCGGAAGTTGTGTAGTTTATGTGGTGTGGATATTGGTAAGACGGGGCACTTTTTGCTCATATATTCTCTTATGCTTTATTCTCAAAATTGAAATATATGTACATGCATTTATAAATAAAAAAAGAAATAAATAAATAAATAACTAAATAAAACGTACGATCTTTGCAATTTGTTATTTGTACTTCCTGGCAAATGTTACGAAATGATCTGACGAAGCATGTTTCTTCACTAATCGTTAATTGATTTCTTTAGTTTTTTATTTGCTATGGTACGGTTTGTTAGCGTTTTTTAGCAATTAATTTCGAAAGAAGAGAAAACAAATTGATTTTACAATCGTTTAAAAATATCGAAAAAACAAAAATCAAATCGAACATATTATTTAATTCTATATATAAAAGTATAATATATTTTCATTTAATATCCACATTAAATTTCTTAGAATATGGGTAAGTTTCACGTGAATGGGTAAGCCCCTTGACAATTTACGATCGTCTAAGTAGATAAGCAGTTTGCAGTAAAAAATATTTTAATTAAAAAAAATACTCGTTAGCATTGAGTTGTCGTACCTTGCTAAATCAAGAGGGTAACGCTATGTTTACAAACTGTAACTGAGTCGTGTCTGGAGGATAAGTGCTGTGTTGTTTGTTTATATTTTCATTATCAAATATTTTTTTTGTTATTCTTAATTCAAAAATTACGCTATATTCGCTTTAGAACGATTGCTGAGTATCCGTTATCACGCAGTTATAAATCATTTGGAAGTTATTGTTGTTACACAATTTTTATGCAGCGGTAGTCAACTTGTTTTATGTCAAATTTCAGATGACTACACTTTATAGCTTTCAATTTATTAAAGAAAAACTTTCACTTTCTTCCAAATTTTCTTTAGTAAAAATCGGTAACGTGTCTGTGGGCGATTTCAGCTAATTTTTAATGTTTGCTTCATATGTGCAAAAATATTTTAGTATCTACCTAAACATTTTAAATCTTGCCAATAGAAGAATGACGGACACTTTGCGGACGAGGTGTCCGCGTCATGAAATGGATTTTTTTTTTTAAATGGGTGCACGTTATATTCGTTATTTATTTATTGAAGAATTGTAACGCCGGTTCCTAAGGTTTTTTATTTTGATGTCGTGCAATCAACCTCTGCACGTATATAGATTGTGAAATTTTCATTTATTATTGCTGTGTATTACACAGCAGGTATAACGAAGTTGGCATACTTTCCAGTCGTGCAACTACAAGAAATTCATTCATGTTATTATTAGGAAACGCTTAGTGGTCTTCTTACAATTGCGGAAAGGCTTACAGAGGCAACTTAAGTATAATATTTAAAATTTTATGTTGACAACTACGAGTGTTCAGGATTTTACCTAAACCAATGCTTTGCTAGTAACGCTCAATTGATTAAGAGAAGTAAAAAACCAAGAACATGAATTACTTTCGTTATCTCCCGTAATAAATGTGTTAATAGCAAAGACAATAAATAAATGTAGATAGATTTATACTATATATTGTATTGTTATGTATTACATACTTATATTATTATATGATCTATTATTATACATAATGCATCGATTAGGCAAATAGTGTTCGCCTAAAAAAACATTTTGATAAATTAAAACTTAAAAAGTGTTAATTGTAATATAATAATGTAATTTTAACTGATAGTAGTAGTATTCATTTTGGTTGTGCACTATTAGGCGGCTGCAATCCACCTTTAGATCTGACCTATCGATCATCCAGAGGAAGTCCCCAAGAGGCGTAACATGGTGACAGGCAGAAAGAAGTGAAGAATGGGAAAGAGATAGAGAGGTGGCCGCAGCCTAGTGGGTGTAGTAGTAGTGTGTGCCCAATCGGTAAGTGTTATGCCTATACCGACTGAACACTCACTATAGCTACGCTGAAAGTAAATGCCACCGCACCGAGATTTGAACACGTGAATACTAACTTTGTGGTCACGGTTCTTACGCTATATCTATTCGGCTACTCTATATATATATATATGTGTAAGAGAGATATGTAATTTACTTTAGGATTTGTATAAGGGAAATAATAATAATATAATATATAAAAAATAATGGTATAAGGATAATAGTAAGTAAGTAACAGGGTGATAACGAATGTTTGCTTTCACCTAGATCAGCCGTTGCATGTTCCAGACTTTGCCACGGTTTTATTATTTATAGTATTTTTTTGTCCTTTTGTTTAACATTAGTTTAGATAAGTTCTGAAAGAACGCGTTTACATACACTATAAAACGTGTTTATGATTATCGCATTATCACACCTTTAAAATGACAATCTTATTTGCAAGTCTTCAGCTGATTTATCCAAGTTATGCAATAAATAAATATTATAAATAAATAAATAATATAAATAAAAATAAACTACTTCTTTCATAAAAACGGTATTTAAATTATCCGCATCTAAACTAAAATCCAGATCTCATCAAAGTGCATACTTTTAATCATAGCAGCATAAGAGCCGCTGCTAATCGCAGCTGTAATTAATATAAAAAAAGAAGAAAATTGTTATATGTATATACATGGTTATATAATCGGTATAGGCTACAACAAATTCAAGCAATCCAGGCAAACTTCGTAATCTCCTCTCAAAAGCAAATAAATTGATACAGCAGATACAGATCCCGGCAATCTTTACACGAAACAACTAACTTAGCTAATCTCAGTAACGTTCTCTGAAAATTAGACGAAATTATACAACCGCAGATGCAGGCAATCTCCGCAGTCTCCTCTCCAAAGTACTTTGACTCGTTAGAGAAAAATATCGCAGAAAAAAACTAAAGTAGGGGCGACCAGCTACGTGACCTGTTGATTGGTGTGAGCAGAATTTTTTCCTACGGAGCCCAACGCTTTGTCTTGGCTTGCGTAGTAGACGAATATAAACGATATACGCAGACGCACAAATAAAAATAAATTGCACATGAAACAAAATTATTATGAGCTTAAGTCCTCTCATCATTTCCGTATATAGATTCGCATTGAAAATTTAAAAGTTTTATGTTTATCTGATGCTTCAACGTGGATTTTCGTCTAAAATACATACGTTTTCTGTGGGTTTATAAAAGCGTTCTCCTAATTTTTTAATTTCTCTTTAAATTACAAGGATTTCTCGTATAAAAAAGTAAATAATTTTATGTAATATGTTTGGATATCTCTACAAATAACTCTAGAGATTTTCCATTTTATATTAGGTCGTCAAGGATGAAATTTGTAGAAAAGAAGGCAAAGTTTGCTGATAACTGACAAAAATAACAAATTATTTTATTCATGAAAATATCCGCCCATATTGTCTACACACTTCTGCTATTTAAGCGGGAGGTTGTTCACGCTGGCGGACGCGAATCTATGAATTCCTGGAAGACCAGTTGTACTGCATTATCGTAAATGAAATTTTTTTCTACCAAGATGTTGTCCAAATTGCTCAAGAAGTGGTAGTCAATGGGACGTACATCTGGTGAGTAAGGAGGATGATGAAGAACTTCCGCTCGTTTACGCAGTGTGTGGCCTGATGTTAGCTTGCAATAAGATACGAGTCGATCTGTTGACAAATCGGGGCTGTTTTTCTTTAAGTTTTAGCATCGCTTTGTCTAGTTGGTTACAGTATATTTCCGTTGTGATCCATGAGCCCACTCATTATCATCTTCTTCTGATGAGTACTACGCATTGGAGTATGTTGTGGTGATTGATACTTGTTTAACCATCGCGATGAAAGTTTGTGACTGTCATACTGAATCCATTTCTCATCATAAATGGTTATTCGATCCAAAAATGCATCAAATTTGTGACGAGCAATATTAAACAAGCTTTCAAACGCTCTCTCTCGTATCTGTTTTTCGTTCAGTTTCTGGAGGCCCCACTATCTAACTTTCTCCCCATTTCGATTTGAGCTAAATGGGTTAATATTGTCTGTTTGCTTACACCAAACTATAATGATAATTCATAAGCTTTTTGAGATGGGTCAGACTCAACGGTGACATATAGTACATCATTATTGAGCTTTGATTCTGAGAGACTGGGTGAATAATTTGTGAGGTCAAAGTTACCAATGCGAAATTTGGCAAGCCAATTTGATACTGTCTGCTGAGTAGTTACATCAGACCGAAATACACTGTTTATGTTTCGCGCGATCTGCGATGTTGTAGTTCTGTAAGAATTCATACCTTATGACAGTACGAATTTCCGATCAATCCATTAAAAAAATAGTTTTTTAAAAAAGTTTATAATATTTTTTAGACTTGGAATAATTTACTTCTACGGTCAACATGGGTAACTTCTTAAACAAAAAAAAAAAAAACAGAATGATTAAATATTATTGCCAAAATTGTAAATTGAAAGTTTCATCTTTGCCCACATGACATATATATAATAGGTGCTTGCACGTATTTTCATGAGCGATATCTATAAATGAAAATGATAAAGTAATGCGGAGTATCAATGTGCACAACGATTAAATTCGATGATTTCGACCTTTCTCTACACAAGATAACAGTTTCCCATTTAGTAGTATTGACTTATTCAGCATATACAGACGCTAATCATGGCACGCCCAAAACTTCATTTTCGACATTCACTCATTTGAAGAAATCTACTGCAGAATCCCATCGAACACTTACGGTGAACAAACACACTACGGTGAAGCTACTCCATTATATCGTCGGTTTTGGTTTCAACGATTTAGAAGCGGTGGTTTTGATGTCAATGATAAAGAACGGCCTGGAGGAAAAAAAGGTTCGAAGACAATGGCTTATTGCACGAAAACCCAATTCATCAAAGAACTTTCGAACAGCTCAGCAGTTGATAAATCAACTGTTTGTAGACGTTTACGTGCGATGGGAAAGATTCAAACCAAGACAAAATGATTATTATACGAGTTGAGTGAAAATGCGATTTCGAGCCATTTCGACATGGCGGTTTTATCGCTTTCCAGGCAAGAAAAGGGCAGGTCTCTGTGCCGTATTGTGACTGGCGATGAAAGGTTGCTCTACTACGAGAATCCCAAGCGCAAAAAGTCAAGAGTCCGTTCAGCAGAGCCATCCACATCGACATCGAAGCGGAATATTCATGGCGGTGAAGAGTTGCTATGCTTATGGTGGGATTAGCAAGGTGTGGTGTATTACGAGCTACTAAAACCGATCGAAATTGTTACTATAGACGTCAACCGACGTCAATTGAACAAATTGAACCGTGTATTGTTGTAAAAAAGGCGAGCAGTAGCAGCTAACCGACGTAAAGTCATCCTCTTTCATGACAAGGATGCACACTAGACATAGCAGCTTCTGATTATCATTTGTTCAGATCGATTCAGCATGGCTTGGGTGGCACGCGATTTCGAAACCTTGAAGCAAGTCGGCAAGTTGCTGGGGAGATGGGAAAAAGTTGTCGAAAATAATGGAAAATATTTTGATTTATATATATAATGCCAATTTTTCTCAATAAATGCCTATTTAGAGTAAAAAAAGTGATCAAAATACATGCAAGCATCCATATATTTATCATACATTATTTTTTTCCAACTTATTAATTTTAGTTGAGTTATTTTTTATTCTTGTCATTATGTCCCACTTGAATTTCAAGAGTTTATCTAATAAAAAACCAAATTTTTATAAAAATTTTATCCATACGAACTGAACATCAGAACAAGTCGAACAAATTGGAAAAATGTTTTGGTTTTTTATTTATTCATTCAGCTAACAACATTAACATTTGTGATAACGAAACACTTGAATTATTAAGTAAATAATTCAATAACAAAATTTTATTTTCTATTTCCTTTTAAATAAAATTGAAAAGTTTTACATTCTTTAAATTGTTTTAAATTGTGAAATTTAACACTCCTTCTGCACTAAAATGACGCAGAAACACAGTCAAATTTAGCGACCCAAGCGACTCCAAGCATTTTTTTAATAAAATTTTTGCCAAAGGTTTTTCAAGTTTTGAAATGTTCACTTAAACACTTTTCTCTCAAAATAAGGTGTTCTTTGGGAAGTGGCCGACCTGAACCATATTCAAAAACGACGTTCGTCCTTAATCCAAATTAAGTTAGTCTACCAAATTTCATCGAAGTAACTCAAAAATTGTTACGTGTCATACGTTGAACATAAGAAAATAAGACGGGCGGTTAGACGTACGAGCGGAAAATCTTAGATCAATGCAACAAGTGATTCTGAATCGATCGCTACAATAAAAGGTCTAAAAGAGCCTTTTCTAAGTGCCCTTGTACTACGAGGGAGGTAGAGTACAGTTATAATATACAAATAATCGAAAAACCTTTTCTAAGGCTAACTTCCGATATTTTTAATTTCTTTTCCCATTTGGATCGGCTTGCTTGTCGGGCAAGAGGTACTTAAATTATCGTCTGATCTAGATACAAAAATGCATTTTCACTTAGTTCACTTATTATTATGGCAGTTTTATCTGAAGAAATTTTTAAGTTCAAGGAAAAGTTAAGTTCGTTTCATTGTAAGTTAATATCTATCTGTTCGTCCGTGAGACCAAGTATCTCATGGTAAGATTATCATTGAGAAGAAGAAGTTTGGAGGGTGATGAAAATGACGAGCTTCTTTTAAACCTTAAGTTTCCAATAAAAACAACAGGCCAAAGATCAGACATAGCGTTATTTCTCAGAAAAATTTCATTCGATTTGTCGATTCTTAGGATTGTATGCTTGTGATAGCTTGATAAAGAATGCTTTGGAATTGCATAGATTTGTTCACTGAGGCATACAAACACAATTTTGAAGTTCGAAAAAATTTTGTTGGAAAAATTTTGCAACCGAGCTTTTCATAGCTTACGCCACAACAATTGCAAGAGCGCTCACAGCCATCTCCAAAAAATGCGGAATAGAAGAACGTTTCCCATCAGATGGCGTAGATGGCCGTTTATACATTACTCATTTCCTATGTTTCCTAGCGAATCATTGTACAAATTGAGTTATCTGTATATTGACATTGTCTTTGGCTAAAGATTCGAATAATTTCACTCGATTTATGCGTAGCAATGCTGAGTGCTCGATTGATAAAGAGATAAGAAAAGAAAAAAAGAAACATAAATTGTTTAAAAGCGATTACATTAAAAACAAAAACAGCGGTCACAATATTGTCATTAAAATTTTTATCGCCACTGGAATGCTTGTTGTTTTCATATCAGTTTTATGAGAATGGGAATGAGTTGAATCAATGGGTTAAAAATTAATATTCTTATTTCTGTTTGCTTGTTTGCTTGTTTGCTTGATTGTTTGGTTTGATTTCTATAAACAGACACCTTCATACATACATTTGGACAAGTTATCAGTTGAATGAGAAGTAAACGGAGTACAGCAGCCGGTTTTACTTTCTATTTTCTATGTTTATCAATATGTTTAGTACGGAAAGCAAGCATTCAGGTTAAGCGTTAGACTTCAACAGATTGTGCATAACACTTAAGCAATGCTGACGCGTTTCGCTACGGATAATAAATTCTTTTATTTTTATTTTTTTAATTTTTTTATATTTAAATAAGCGTTTCATTGAAAATAGCGAGAAAACTTGTTCCGCGTTTAATATTTGTTTCAATTTGTATTTCTAATCAACAACAAAAGAGTGCTAAGTGTATGTATTTAGTAGTAAAACATGGAAAAAAAATTAAATTTGAATTTTTATCTTAAAAAGTGTATACGAGAGCATGATAAAAAGTCCTTGATCTGGCAATGAAAGACTTTCATCTACTGTACCATTTTTTAAAAAAGTCATCTTGAAGGCTAGTACAACCTGACGCACGCCTCTTTCTTGGCTCTTCCTAAAGTATGTATTAAGAATTCTTTTGCCTAAGGGCCTATATCGTTATCTATGACTGCTATGAAATTTTTATCGAACACAAAATGATGAGCAGTCGTAAGTCGTTCTATATATGCCAATATAGGAAAGCCAAAGGGCGCAAAATATGACGATTAGAACGCGCATTTCAACAGTTTCTACTTTTATATCCCTTGGACGCTGCCTGTTTTTTTTTTTTTTTTTTTTTGATGAAAAACATATTCTTTTTTTTTAGAATTCAGGTTACTTCCCAAATACTCACTTCTTTATATGTTTCAGTGCGATACTTTAATTAATAGATCAAATATTAACAATTTCTTGCTTTTGTTTTTTTAAGGGTGAATGTCATCCTCGTAAACCTACTTCATTCTCATTTTGAAATTCGAAAAATTTGAAAAATATTATTTTGCAGAAAATATTTGTATAATCGTATTAAGGATGCTTTGAAATTGAATCGACGTTTTTCTCGAAATTATGTTTTTACATTTACGAAACTAACGGCAGTCTTGAAACACTAAGTGCATATTCGATTCAAAATAGGATTTTCTAGTGAGCATTGTTTGTAGGGAAAGGACATCCCTTAAACAACTTAAAACAACTTTTCAATAAAATCGTACGATACTTACTATGTTTTGACTCATATTTTCAGAAAAGGTTTGCTTTTTTGTTTAAGGCGCGAATTTGTGGCGTGTAAAGTTAGGATGACAGAAGGCTTGAAAAAAGAAAAAAAAAAAAAAAGTTTTTCGAATGTGGTTACGCCTTATTTCGTTTTTGATAAATTTTAAAAAAACTTGTTATTATCTACTTTAAGATTTGTATTTTCATATGTAAAAGCTCGCCACTTAATAAATGTTTTCACTCCTTTTATACAAATTATCCTATATATCCCAAATCTCCTATCTTTAGTGGACACACGATAGTGTCATTGCTTAAAGAAATGAAGAGTGATAGCCATTATCCATTGCTGTACGAATGGAAACTTTACTCATTAGTGAGAAAATATACGCAGAACTCATACAGATAACAACAAAATTCATTTTGTTCTTCTGAAGGAACTAATTCTTAACGATCGTGCCGCAGATCGTGCTAGTAATTGTTTTTTTTCCTCAAAAAGTATCGCTTCTAAATCTTAGACAACACATGCGATAGCTCGATCGGCAAATAATTATCTTGGATCAGGGTTCTTCTACTTTTATCGAGCGCTTTATCTTTCGTTTCTGCGTGCATTCATTTCTCATCCGCAAAAAAAGTCGTTCCTATCGAAAGTTCAACATCAAATTGTACATCGTTTCTAATCCAGCTGTCGTGTATAATAAGCAAATATATGAAATTATTTTTTTTTTTTTTTAATTTTATTCGTATGCAAACCTTTTTTGGGTTTATTGCTCTCTTTTCATTTGTGTATGTGTGTGTGTGTGTGTGTGTGTGTGTGTGTGTTAAATTTAATTTCATTTGAACCTTGTGCGCCTATAGTGAATGTATTATTGAGTTGATATGTTTCTCCTTTCGACTCAGCAAAACAATCATATGAAATTACGTATATAAATGATAATAAAATATTTAATGCAATACTGAGAGCGGTTGCATAAATTTGTGATAAGCGTGCATTTCGTGAATAATCTTTATTAAGTAGAAAGCTCGTGACAATTGTTGGGATGGATAACGAAGGCAACTGTATTCATTTATAAATTAAGGAATTGTTGTTATGATTGTTGTTTTTGCTGTTGTGCTCGCCATGCGGGTTTAGTGTGCATTTGTCATTTTTTTTGTGCATTCTTTGTTGATACTGGGAGACAGTTCTTCATAAATCCTAAAATTAAAGATTAAAAATTCTAGGTTTATCTGAATTCTCACGTTTCTGATAATGAATACTCATCGTCTTTTTAAAGGAAAACTTAGCAGTCGTTCTCCAAGACGTTACTGATCTTTACCAATTTTATCAAATTTCATTAAGGCGTTTGTAAACACGCTAACGTTAGCATTGATAGCTAATACCAATGTCAGTATGCAATGCAATGTTTTGCTAATCGCTACTCATTAATCGCCCTAAGGTGTTTAATAATCATACATCAAGTGTTCCATTTTTTTCATTTACCATAATTCTCATGCGTCAGTTATATATAAGTCGACAATGCGAAAAACTCAACGATTGAAAAGTAATTCATACAACCTTAGTGACTACTATTGTATATAGTATAGACTGCTTAATAATATTTTCTATTCAATGAAATTTACTTATTACTATCGCCATGTATCACTTAAATTGGATTCTATTTGAACCAACTGTTATTTAGTTTCTAAAATGTAATTCACGTGAATCATAATTCAATTTAGTTTTGACGGAGGAACATTTCAGATAATTGTATTGTATT
This sequence comes from Glossina morsitans morsitans, assembly GCA_001077435.1. NCBI lineage: Eukaryota > Metazoa > Arthropoda > Insecta > Diptera > Glossinidae > Glossina > Glossina morsitans. The sequence continues at coordinate 26,128 of CCAG010019433.1, read as the reverse complement.
CGTAATCGATATCGATATCGATATCGATATCCACATTGTTCTCTCTCTCCGCTTCAGTCTCCCCTCATTCTAAAATGTTAAATTCAAATTGAATCTTAAACTTAAGTAGACAATGGAAGCACTGATTAGAAAATCTATTCGATTTTATATATTTATTGAGGTAAACCGAGATCGATTCAGTTTAATGAGTCATTTGTATACATTTTTGTTGTCGTACGACTTTATGAATAATTGAAAAAAAAGCGTTTCATAGTGTTTCATAAAAGTAATTAAGAAATGTTCAATAACAAATAACTGTATATATAAACGAATGCGAATGCATTCACCTCATAACGAACCTTGAATATCCATCTATGAAGGTAAGGGTGTGAAAATTGCTTAGCTCTTTGTAAACTGTCTTTTAATCTTCCGGTCCTGTGTATATAATTATGTTAAGTAGTAGTAATAGTGCTATGCCCGTCTTCGCTAGTTAAACCCGAAAATTTTCTTCCCACCTTTAAATTACTTTCGCGAAGTACTTACTTTTTGTCCATGTTTAATGGCAGTAGGCGCGAAAATATTTTACAGTTTTTGTATAATGGTAAATATTTAAGAAGAATGGATTTTTCTGTTCATTTTCGCAATTACAGAGTCATCTAATGGTAACAACTCCCTATATAAAAACGACATGACAGAAGGTAAAAATGCGCCGCCAAGTTCTAGTGCCGAAGTGCCTTTTCAACATCGGCTTGATCGTAAGGTTTCTATGCTGCCTCACCGCTTGGTCGGTGTTATCGATGAGGGCACTAGTACCGTCGGTTTCTCAATTTTTACTACGCCCCATTTTGAGGAAATTGCCACCCACCGAATGGAAATGCCTTTGATTGCACCTAAACCGGGTTGGTTTGAACAAGACCCGGTAGTTATCATTAATAACGTCTATCGCTGTGTTGAAGTCGCTATAACTAAGTTACCTGAAAGTTTCCAGAAAGAGGACCTGGTTGCAATAGGTATTACAAACCAACGTGAAACGACAGTGGTCTGGGATTCGGTTACTGGCAAACCCTTATATAACGCGATCGTCTGGAATGATATACGCACAAATCACACAGTGGACCAAGTATTAGCACGTGTTCCCGATCAAAATAAAAATTATTTTAAACATATGTGCGGTTTGCCTATATCACCGTACTTTTCGGCTTTAAAGATACGTTGGCTTAGAGATAATGTTCCCGCCGTAAAAAAGGCTTGTCGAGAGAAGCGCTGTAAAGTTGGCACTATTGACAGCTGGATAATTTGGAACTTAACGAAGGGTACGTAAACAAAGTGTAGGCTTGTCAATTTATTTATGTTGTTGTTTTTTTTTCGAATTTTAGGCTCGCTACATATAACTGATGTAACCAATGCTTCCCGAACAATGCTTATGAATATTGAAACTTTGCAATGGGATCCCGTTTTACTAAACACTTATTCAGTGACTTTGAATATGCTGCCTCAAATATGTAGTTCATCAGAAATATACGGCTCTGTTACGGATGAACGCTCTATTTTGCATGGTATTGATATAAGTGGAATTTTGGGCAATCAGCAAGCTTCACTCTTGGGTCAAATGTGTATAAAGCCTGGTCAGACAAAAAATACTTATCGATCGGGTTGTTTTCTATTGTGCAATATTGGTCATCAGACCATAATATCGCGTCGCGGTTTATTAACGACGATTGCTTACAAATTGGGGCCAAACGCTCCTGTCACATACGCTCTGGAAGGAGCAGTAGCAGTTGCTGGTCATGCCTTGGAATGGTTAGAAAAAAAAGTCCGCATTCTACCACAGGCTTCGGATGCTGAAAAATTTGCTGAAACAGTACCAACTACTGGAGATGTGTATTTTGTGCCTGCATTTACTGGCCTATACGCGCCTTACTGGCGTAAAGATGCTCGTGGCCTTATAGTTGGCCTTACGCATCATTCCACCAAACATCACGTGATAAGAGCTGCCTTGGAATCAATTTGTTTTCAAACACGTGATATCCTGGAATGTATGTATCAAGAATCTGAATATAAATTTAGTAAGTTGTACGCAGATGGTCCACTGTCTTCCAATAATCTACTAATGCAGCTACAAGCAGATACTGCTGGCGTCACTGTGTTTCGCTCTCAAATTTTGGATCCGACGGCATTTGGTGCTGCGATGTGCGCTGCCCAAGCTGAGGGTGTAGATTTGTTTAAGTTTGATATGGAGAAAAAATACTACGAAAATATCTACTATGACGTTTTTTTGCCAACAAGTAATGCCGCGGAACAGAGACAACGTTATGGTAAATGGAAAAGAGCGGTTGAGCGCAGTTTTGATTGGGCTTTTCGTCCCAAATCGAGTACTATGACAGAACAACGTTACCAATTATTGGCTTCTGTACCGGGAAGTTTATTTTGTTTCATTTCTTTTGCTATGTTCGTTCATTCTATGAAAAAGTAGCACTAAGGAAAATGCATAAGATGCACAAAAAATAAGTACAAATAAAAAACTCTTAAAATATTGTAAAGATATGTTCCAATCTCGTCGGTTTTTTACGGCCTGTCTCTCGAAAACAAACAATTGATTTGACAAATCCGTCATCAATAGACGATTTTTTCACAAACTGGAGTTGTCTAATGCGATCGATTCTAGTCGAGTAATCTTACGGTGATCCCCGCATAACCTTATGTTATCGTCTGTCTAGACTAGCTATGTACAAAATTGCCTGCCGCATTTTTATTTCTATCTTAGTTTTTTTAATACCATATTTTTAATTTTATTAATTTGATTAATAAAGAAAACATCTCAAAATATATGAAAATTGTTTCCAATCAAAATAATAATTGTGAAGTAAACAATTCTAATATTATAATATCTATACTCTATCAATTGCTTTGCCGGGAGAATCGTTTGAGAAAAACGAAAGATAAATAACCGTTACCTCCACACAACGGAATCGATAAAGGATCGAAATCGGGTTAAGGAGACAGATCTTTATTGTTTTCGTTAGCGTAGAAGTTTATGATAAAATTCCATTACTTTTTGTCATATTTTCTGACAACTACTAGTGCGTATATATACCATATGTGATATCGTAAGATGAGGTTTGTGATAAGAGCGTATAAATAAATTTAGATAAAATTGATAAAACGAAAGACCATCAGCAACAGGGCCTGTTTTACTTTTTTGTTTTTATTTTCAGATAAATTTACAAAAAAAAAATATTTGTAAGAGAAAAAATTTTTATAAGATAAAGAAAAACGAAAGTTATGCGAAAAAAAATGTAAAATAACTTTTAATTTTGAAATTAAATTAACTTTGTAAATAAAGCATAAAATCAAAAATTATTATCTAATTTTGATAACAGCTTTTCATACTACAGAATCGTATAATTGTTTCCCTTGCATCCCGATTTTTCTCATTCACTGAATGCTAGCAAAGAGAATAAATAGAAAAAAATTATCTGATATTAAATGAACTCTTTTTCCTGTTTTTATACTCTCCGCTAACTGTGGTACAGAGGTATATTAAGTTTCCGTGGACGGATGCAATATTCAGAGCAACTAGAGATCGACCCACCTTTTATTAGATCTGATCAATTCAAAAAATGATTCTGATTCTAAGCTTGTCCGTCCGTTCTGAGTTCTTATTTTCAACCTACAGATAGGAATTGTTGAGATGTTTCGATGAAATTCGGTATAACGACATGTTTTCGTCCAAGGACGAACCTTTTCAAAAATGCTTCGGATCGCACCACTTTTTCGGCCACTATCCATATAAAATCTCATTTTGAAAAGTCGTTATATGAATAACTCTATTAAGCACACTAGTGTAGCATATTAATAGTGGACCATGCCCCACTATAGCGTTTTTACTTGTTATCGCTGTTTGCTATAAACTCGCTTGTCTTACACTGCTTTAGAAAAAAATGTATATATAACACAAGCACATACGCAATGCTCTCATAAGTACGCACAAATAGTTTTTTTTCACTTAATCGTTTATGTGTGTGTAATTATTTGTTTCGTCATTGATATCAGTTTACATTAAAATATTCGAAATTTTATATTTGTCTGATATTTCAATGTGAATTTTAGTCCGAAATGTATGCGTTCTCGATAGGTTCTTTTATATAATTTTTTTTATCATTTCTCTGGAGATTTTAAAGGTTTTTTGTGTAGCAAAAACTACATTCAAGAAATAATTTATATACATTTTATGCACGGCATGTCTGCATAGTTGTATCACATATACACATTTATGTATATATAAATACATGGACCTGGTGTTCGGGCAATTGGTTAACTCCCTCAAACCAAAAGTAGAGAAAAATGATAAAATTGTTTGTAAAATAGTTTTCGTACATATGTGTATATAATTTCTAATCGATTTGTTAAAATGTATTTTGAACAAATTCTATTACGATCTGTGTTTTTTGGCTTCCAAAATAGATTATTTAATATTAAAAGAGGCAAAAAGCTTGTAAGTTATTGCAAGAAGTTATTAATACTTACTATTAGAGAACTATGTTTCGAATACAGGCGAGGCTCCCTTAACATGATATCTGTAAAGAACAGTTTCGATACAATACGGTGTAAAATTTACGAGTATTATAACACGGTCGTTATATGGAAAAAAAATTGCAATTTTTAAAATTTCTCGGCAAAAGTGGCTAAGTATTTCGGCATTCTAAATTTGGACCGGCTGGGTAATTTTTGAACCCCTCTCATATAACGAAAACTGCAGTTCATACGACAAAAATGTATAAATGGGCGATACCGGTCAAATGACACGCCCACAATACCACGTAAGGTGAGAACACCTCTGCTTTTCAAAAGGAGTAAGAAAATGTTTTTTTGTTCATTTCTCATAAACTATAGCAGATAAATGTATAAATAATTGAACGCATTTTCTATCGGCGACGTACCTGTAAAAAATGAAAAAATTTACCACACCTTCCAAATATTATAGTGTGTCAAAATGTAATTTTTTTTTTCAATACCTTTATAAGGCACAGAAACAAGCTTGAAAAATTCCATAAATTATATAGATTCTCGGTCAGTTTTCAATTTGGAATGCATCTATCCAGGTCTGTGTGCAAGCTTGTCCATCTGTCTGTCTGCGCAACAGTGTGTATAGTAATTAAACATTCTTCCGTTTGCGAAAATAAAGATGTCGTCCACAAATTTGCAAAAAAATTTAACAGTGAATTAGTTTTTTCCAGGAACACGGCTACAATGCCCACACGCGTATGCGACAAAAACTTTTATTTTGAAAATAGAACGAATCAGTTGCGTCCAACCCATATTAAAAAGCGTGAAAATGTAGTTCTTTTATTTTCCTTTTTGGTCTTTTTTATGATAACGGCGATGGGTATAAAAGGATCAGTCACGACTGAATATAATTTTCTTACTTGCTATTATCACTGAGGTTGAAAGGTTAAGTATGCAATTAAAAAAAAAAAAACAAATAAAAAAAGGGTAAATATTTACATGTACTTACATTGTTTAACTAGAGAAGTTGAAGTAAAAATTAAATGTAATTTAGGTGTCAAGGATATCGTGAGATATCCTGTTCTCGAAGAGAAAGGCAAATTTTCGGAATTATGTCTCTTCTTGAATAGTCAAGGGATTCGTTTATTTTCGATTGACGACATTCGGATGAAATATGGCCGACAGAAAGAAAGACATTTCGAGATATATACTCTGTGGGTTTTGTACGTGCATAATAATGTTTAATATTGAAAAAAGTCTTATTTACTACTCTACGATGAGTTAAGAAAAGGCATTTACCGCGGATAAAAAGGTTATTGTAGTCTAGCTGGAGGGTTGACTGATTGCAGAAATGCAGAAACATTTGGGAATGATTTTAATGATCGAGATTAATAACGCCCTTAGTGGACCTAGACGGTGAAGTAATTGTCTGAGAACGACAGGACGGTTCAGAATCCTGAGACTGGTAGAGGGCACGCTTAGCAATCTCATTGGCCGGCTCGTCTTCGTCAATCCCAATACGGAAGGGAATCCAGAAAATCTCAACGTTAGCTTGGCATTCTGGGGATAATACGTGATCAAAATAATAGCCGCATAGAAAGCTCTGAAAGCTTGTTTCATGACGAGAAAAGAGTTGTTAATATCATCAGAAGATCTGTGTGTAAGGTCGTCTGTTGGCGGTAGGACGAAGTCTTATCCTTGCCTTGTAGACAGTAGGGGTAACGATGTCTTTGCAGTGAATGCTAAGGCTGTCGTCAATCAAAATGTTTATGCATTTTTTAGTACGGAAGAAAAGGAAATTCTATCTCGTGATCAAATATGATACCAAAATACATGTGGGAGACTATCATAAGGCAAAGTTATGGCTTTGGAAAATAAGATTTCTCGAGGAGGTCGTTAAAGCTAGTAAATCTCTCCCCAACCTTTAAAGTTCTAGAGAGTTTGTTGTTGTATTGGCTACGTCCATATGTATAATATTAACTCTAGAAAACCATCCAACAATCGTAATATAGTTGGACAAAATCCCGATCCCCAAAGATTTGCAAATGTTTATGGCAGTGTTGATATGAGGACCATTCTTCTTAGCGCATATTAGTCGTAAGCACCCCATAAGAGGTTTTTTGCAAGAGTGATACCTAATACCCTCGTCCGGACAACTAGCAGAACGTTTTGTCCAGCTAAGCAAATATAATCCTACTGACATTGCCTTTGCCTGCATACATGCAGTATCACGCAGGTTTAAACGAGTCAAGTCAATTTTCACTTCCTTAGAAGTAGAATATCTATACAGCATATAAATCGTGCGTATTTATTTATAACTTATATGACCAGCTTTAACAATTTTAAAGGCTCTGTCGAAAATGAAGTTTATTTTGTGCCCTGAAATATCTTCAGATGAAATTGGGGATCATAGAATAGCGGAAACTCGTCTTTTGAATACTGAGATATGACACTACACTGTAAAGACCCGAGATTAAAAAAAGTTTCAATTAATGTGAGAATCAACTCTCTTTACTCTTATGTTGGATTAATAATTCAAGCTAAACAAGTATTTATGTTGTATATATATGTAAATAAAGAGTTATTATAGATACGATAAAGACATAATTTAGCAAGAGCCGCAAAAATTTACCCTTACCTAATATCCGGAAGCTTTTAATAAGATGCAGGAATCTATCACTACGTTTATTAATTATAATTGACTAGATTTAAAAGAAAGGAGGATTTGACAAAAGGTTCCAAAAATTTGACTAAGAAATTGTTAAACGTAGTAATGAAATTTGATAGTAAATATAAATGAAATTATACATAACACCAGTCCCTTATCGTGTTATTGATTACTTTTTCCCCCGATTAATTGTTACTAACTATGTCTTGCTTATAATCTACACAACAAGAACGTCATCCAACCACGAACCAATCAAATAATACATCGCATATAAAAAATTCCAAAGATTGTTCAAATCAAATTTATGAAACAACATGGAAATAATTTATTAAAATCAATATATTTTCAAAAATGCGGCTTTTACTGAACCCCTTCTTTTACTATTATACTAAGTAAGTGTTATTGAAAATTTTTATTGTCTCATTAATGCAGATATTATCAAAAACGGTTTAAATTATGTATAAAAGAAAACAAGTAAGAACATTATTATCGGTTAAGGTCGACCTTCCGATACCCTACATCACGCTCGTAGTTATTCACTCGTATTGGCAATAATACTTACATTACTTTTCTGCAAAGGCATAGTTTTCATGAAAGCTCGCATATTGGAAGATGCCTAAACTATCGCATGACGCGATTAAAATTTGTGCAACTTTAATTTACTTCCAAAAATGTTATTATTTTTCAGTTTTCGTCTTAGAAAGCTGTAAATTAGATTTTCTTTCAATAGAAAGGCTTGCTTTCAATGATGACCCCGGTGCTGCGGTCTACAAAATAGCCCTATGTGATCCACATTCCTTACCGCTATTTTGTTTGCCTAATCGCCACTAAGGACTAATTTTCATCATAAAGTATTAAAAATAAACGCTACGGTTACTATTCATGAGAAATCTTATATGGAGTTGGAGTTGATTTACTGGCCAATTTACTATTACGAACCAATTTTCTCTATGAAATATTGAAAATTAGACCTTCTTACCATATAAAGATGCAGTTGTCGTAGAAACGGTTATATGAGAGGGGATTAAAAAATTGCCCTAGCCGAACCCAATTTAGAATGTCGAAATATTTACTTTATAAATTACTTATATTTCTTTATAACTTACTTACGGCCTTTTTCGAATGATTTTGAAAATTGCAATTTTTTTCCATATGACTTACTTTTCTAGATAAGTTGTTATATGAGGAGTGTTGGGAAAAGTGGTCCGATACGAACCATTTTCAATAGCATTCGCCCCTGGGTAAAAACAATCCTGTGTACCCAATTTCATCAAAATACCTCAAAAATTGCGACCTGTGGGTTGAACACAAGGATACGTGGACAGCCATTAGACAGACTTAGATCGGTCCAGAAAATGATTCTGAATTGATCGGCATAAAACAAGGGGGTCTATCTTAGCCCTTTTGGGTGTTACTTAAGTCTGCACCAACTTAATATACCCTGCATCATAAATGCAGTAGGACGTAAAAAGGAAAGAAAACAACTTATGATATGTTACCGACTGAAAATAACAAAAATATATCATTGTCTAATAAATTGCGAAAGTAGTTGCTGATGTAATGAACATAAGCCAGCGTCTTTATAATCATCTGTAACCTGCTAATATTAAGTACATATTTATAATACATATGTTCAGGGCCGGCCTTATCAACTTCATATAAGCAGAAATTTTAGTAAGCAATTGGAAAAAAGGTAACGCCATTCGGTATACAACGCAAAAACACTTGATTAAAGGTGAAACACTTTTACTTCCCCTACACTTCCTTTAAAAGTAATTTATCTAACTATTGCTTGTCTTTAAGAAGAGCGGGAAAAGCAAATCACAATTTCGATGTTAATGGAAACATAGTCGATATCAAGAAAGTCAATTTATCAGAAAAGTAAAAGAATTTCTTTTTTATGTTCTCGAGACATGTCAAATAAGAATAAAACGTGTGTTCATGTTTGTAAAGCATTTATATGATTGAGCACTTAATGCGATTCTATGCCTTTCAATTTTCAAATATGAAAGTAAATTTTAATTGACCTCAATACTTTCCGATTTTTTTTAAACAGCATTAGAAGCTATTTTATTTGTTAGGACAATATTTATCTCAACTTCCGAGCTCGTATCAATTGCTTTTTAATTAAAGTATAATGTAAAAAAATGTCTTTTCTCTTTACTAGTTCTTATATTAAAAGTTTGCATAAAATATATATTTTTAAAAAATATTATTATAAACTTAAAAACAGGAAAAAAGAAAACAACAAATATATCTGAATTGAATTATAATAGATTTAAGTACATATTATCTCAGGTTTATAAAACTCAAATTACAATTGGATTGCCATTGTAATTACCCTTTAATAAAATTTATTAGATAACATAATGAACTTAAAATGTGATCGAAACAAATCTTTAACATGATTATCAAATGAAAGAAGACTTAAGCAACATTCTTAAAGGTATGCAGCGAAATCTGCAAATGAAAGCGTCGACATGATATGAAATGTTGATATATATTATTTTAAGCATTAAATCATTATTATAATATCAAATATTGTTAAATAACAAAATCTCAAAATGAGGGTTTACTCATGCTGCGAGCCGGTAGACTATTGGTTTTTGTGGTTGGATTGTCACGGGCCTGGGAATGAGCGACAACAATGCTAAGACATTGCACCCATTCTTCGGCATTTTTGCCATCTTTTGGTTTGAGTATTAAAGTTTGATCGGCAGTGAAAATTTCAAATGCTTTCGGTATATTTCGGGCGCCTCGTGACACCTTAACTGAGCGTATTTGATTAACGTCGATACTTTCGCCGCCACTCTGAATAGGAATAAGAGATTCTAGAGATTTTAATTGGTTTAAATAAATAAATCTCATAATAATTTACCGATCCTTTACAAGATAAATGCGCCCCTGATAAAGTGAAATAGCGTGTGCGCCAACGTCGAAATAAACGCCATTTGCCTTTTTTCTCCTTGAGTTGCCCTTCAATCATAGGCTGATTGCTGCCATTTAAGAAACCTGCCGCTTTATCCGGATGATTGCATAGAAAGCAACCCCATTGATATTCTAATTCATTGCAATTTGGATTTGTTTTATCAGTCTTGGATACCTCAAAAACATCCAGAAATCCCGAATGCCTCAATTCATTAACCAATATCTCGCGATCCTTTCCGGAAAAATCAAGATGTTAAAGTGAAATTGTTTATCAATCTTTGATTTTCACTCACCTTCATATTTGGAAATTGACTCGTAACCAGCTCGGTAAAACTACGATTTTCACATTTAAGTATTTGCCAAATATTTTTTAGATTACTAATACCTGGTTCACGGGTACTCAATACACATTTCTCTTTAACCTTTAATTTTGTTTTTCGATTCCAAAAAGAAAAGTTATATACGTAAGTCATTCGTCCTTGATGTTAATCTACTGAAAAACTTACATAATGTCTCACTTGAAAATCCAAAAACATTAAATGAATCCAGGTTTTGGGATTGCGGGTACGCATAGTAAAACATGTTTTCGAATATAGGCAGTGAGGGCCGCGTATCTGACAGGCGAAATGCAGTTTAGCCACTTTCTTGGAACGTCGCTCTGCAAATTCATTGGAAACTTTGTGTGTTCAAACGAAATGAAATGCAAAGTTGGCGGGTTGATGCACAGGAGGACAGAAAATGAAGTTGTTGATTTTAAAAATGATAGTACAGCAGTTTTATTCATAGGAGTAGCGGATAGTAGAGTGAAAATTATGCAAGAATATGATTTAAGAGTCGGTTACAATACGTCAATGAAGAAGTCGTAGGGATAGTAAAAGTGCAGCAAGGCGAAGATGAAAGTGAACATGAAACAAACAAAAGAGAAATTTCCAAATTAAATACACACATACACATGCAATATATCTTTAATATTGTAAACCTTTCAAGAAATTTGGACGAAGATCAACTTAGACAATTGGGATAAAAATTTGTCGAGTCGCGTCAATAAGTTTAAATTTAGTGCTTTGAAAGATTCTTAAAGATAAGATTGGGAACACGTTTTCTATCAAGCGTCATTTGCGCCGAGGCCTGAAGTCAGAAACGGTTTAATTTCATTAAAATAATTTAGAAATTGTTTTTCATAATTAAAAATATTCGATGGAAAGGTACGACTTTCTCTATTACTTTTGGCAATTCAAGATGTTCTCAAGTAGTATATAACACCGATCATGTGGTTACCAAAAAAAAAAAAAAAAAAACAATTTCGCTTATATACAGATAATCGTTATTTCGTGTAAAGCTGAGCTAAAATTCCTCTTAAAAAAAGAATTTGAAGTTTTCTGTATCATAATAATAAAATTCGATCAATCTTGTCTTTCTTCCTGCCAATTTCCTCTGAGTTTTTGCTTACCTTCTTCTAACCTACCTTCTATACTGCATCGAGTGGGTGGCGGCAACATTTTCGATACCTCGTCCATATAAGAGCGTATAGAAGTGAAATGTTTTTCACAGAACTGTTGCACTGGATCACGCATTATTTGATACGGTTCGAAGGTACTCATACGCTGTTCCAATATACTGTTGTTGGCATTTAAAAGAGTGCGGCTGGTATTATCATTACGACGTGGTGTTACATTTGTAGTAGGACCGGACACAATGACTTCGTGATCGCTCTAAAAACCAAGATTAAAAAATATTTTACTCCTTTGACTGAATACCTTATAGTAGCATGATGAACTAACATTTCCATTCATTGGTAACTGCATCACTGATTTCTGATTGCCATTAGTTTGATGTAGCAAAGCCGGTGAAGCATGATGTACTGATACCGCATTAGTGGTAGACGGTGCTGTTATCGAACCTATTGATTGATTCAATGCATCTGTACTGTATTTGAGAAGAGCATTGCTTGAATTTAAGAGCATAGTTGGACCTTGTGATTGAGGTCTGATTTTTGTGGGCGATGTTGTTACCGTCACTCCTCCTGAAGTCACTTGCGTTGAAGGTATACCCCATTTATTGTGTCCTGTTATTATAACATTATTACTAAGGGGCGGTACGGGCGTTATATAACCCGGGTTATTAGAGCTTGCAGGAGTTTTCGGCACAGCGCCTGTTTGCACTACGACATTGCTGCTGGAGTTGGAGTTGTTGGCAGTATTTGAACCTGAAGCCGAGAGTAAGCCATTCTGACTGATCTGTTGTGATGAGCTAAGACGAGTCATACTTTTATGGAGTCCTCCTACTGAACCTCCCGCTACGTTTAAACGGGTCATACTCCGATGCGTATTACCAGAGGGATGTAAACGACCGGTGCTACGGGAGTCACCCAACTTTACTCGCCTTGTATAACTTGTGTGAGGAGGTGTAGGTGGCACAACAGTACCAACTGTAGGGTAAACAGCGCTCGCATTATTGGCGGTGGCGACGGCATTGTTATTTGTAGCTGGAGAATATTTTTTTTTTACTTTCCTAACTTATTTTCTGAAGTCTCTGAAACTTACGTATTTTAATATTACCCGTAGTGATGGTCTTACGATACGCATCTCTCGGGCTGCTGGGACTACTACGGCTCTGCTTACTTTTATGCATACGGCTGTTGGCCGCCGTCGCTACAGATACTGTAGTGGTGCTAGTGATCGGATCAGCGTTTATAATAGTAGAATGATGTGATGTTGTTGTTAGTAAACCTTGCACTGCTGTGGCATTGACTATTGTCGTTACCAAGCCGCCACCAACGTTGTTTGGCACTTTTGGGGCTGAAATCACTGGCATTTGATGCTGATCTGATGGACTATTCAAGTTGACTATAGTAACACCGCCAGACGTTTTATTACCTATATCCACACTTGTCTCCGAGGATGATAGTTTTTGTTGACTAAAGTGACAAAGAGGAAATAACAAGATCGTGAAAGTTAAGGCAGGATTTTATGCTAACCTTGAAATATTTTTTTGACGTACACAAGCTAATACTTTGTCAGTAAATAAAGCGGGGAATGATGAACATAATTTAGTAGCTTCTTGCAATAAAATTGCCTGCGAATTGCGATCGGCCATCGGTAACTGTTCTAAAACGAAGTCCAAGGCATATTGAGCATTTTTTTTGGAGTTGCGACCAGCTGTAGCCATTATTTGAGCTCCCAGCGTTATGGTAGCTGGATTAGTTTTAGTAGCTGAACGTATTTTATCAAAATGCTCGGCTACTAACAGTGGACGCTGTTCAGCTAACTTCAAAAGAATTTGCATTGTGGTGCCAGTGGTTTCACTATCGTACAAGAGCTCACAAAGAAGTGAAATACAACATTCTAAAACCAGCGGAGTTCTTTGAGCAATTAACAAATACAATTGAAATACGGCAAGTCTTTCTTGAGAATCGCACTCGGGTAGCAAAGCTACCAATTGAGGGGCCTGCGAGGATACAGTTTCCGGCGAGACTTCGTATATTTGAGCAAGTACACGTAACAGACCATAATTACCGGCCAGTATTGAATTCATAATGGAGTCTACATGCGGGCTAAGCAGATAAGCGTAGTCAATGGCGGCCAGTGATAGATAACTAGCCAAATTTCGTGAAAGTTCACGATTTCCTTTAGGTAAAAATTGCACAGCAATAGGTAAAGCTAGTTTCATAACTTCCCTCTTATCATAGTTCTGCGGAAAGAAGAACTTTTCCGATTACATTTTTTCAAATTTTTGTTATATTATTGAGTTTACCAAAAATATACTCGATATAATGTCAGCGGCTATTTTAGCATGTGGTGGATCTTCTTTAGTCGCCTTATTCGGTTGAAGATTCTGTAAGAGACATGTTTTCAATAACTCAATCAAACCCGAACAATAACGCTCGGTTGTATGCGTCTCGCGTATACATGATAGAACGCGAGTAATGCAGATTTCCACCACAGATTGATCATTATTGTTCTTCAAATAATCGGATTGTGAGATGATTGAGTTGATTTCAGTTATCTGTGAATGATTAGTAAATTAATTTAAATAAGAAATCAAAATATAAATGAGAAAGGAACTTTAATACCTACCACATCAATGATATCGTTTACGATCTCATTATCGGGTACCGAAAATAAGTCACCTGCACGAGACAAATCACGTTTTGAGAGTACTTTAGTGAAGAGCTCATGCATTTTTATCTGCTCCGCATACACACAATGAACGATAAGAATAATCGTTTTAGATTGTATTATTACGCTCTCCCTCTCGCTCTTTCTTCCTTTCTCTTATTCACGTTTCCGTACTTTTACATAAGATTACGCTTTGACGCAAAAAAAGGTTTTACGCAAAATTTTTGTAAAGAGCGGAGAAACATTTGCTTCATATTCAATAGTTTATACGTGTGATGGCCTTTCAAAATTTTTTATGTGTGTGTTTTCGAAGAAAAAATAAACAAGTAAACTATAAATTGCAAAGCATAGACGACGCACCGAAATTCTCACGGTTTGTTTATTTTTGTTCAGACACAAATCGTATCAAGAGTGCTTAAATGTTTCATTGCCAATATCATCGACTTTCTCGACTTGATTCCAGTGCTGCTTTTATGTACAATACTGGAAGAACGTTTATTTTGTCTAACTTTGTCTTTAGGTTTCCGATGCTTAAAACACAATCAAATGTTAATTAATTATATATGTGTACATATGCATATAGATACACCAATAAATATATATATATATATAGATATATATTTACGATACGATGTAGCTATGTTAGTCTATCTGTGCCTATACGCTATTTTTTTGATTGAAGTCTCAAAACTTAAAAATTATTATAGAAAGCTTAAATTTAGTACAGGTAGATAAGCCCCCTGTCAATGGTCACATAAACACATCAAACACAGCAAAGAAAACTTGAAAAAGTGCAAAAGTTTCAAAATACTATTTTTAAATGTTACAACCTGCTGGAGATATCGATCCAATATTTCGTAAAAATACTCATGAGAATCTTGTAGAAGTTTAAAGTGTCCGAGAAATATCTGTGATCGAGCAGGCTGACACGCCCACAATTAACGAAGGAAATTTGAAAATTTTGTAAGTATTTGCTTAACGTATACGAGAGCCTTCCTGTGCCCCTGTTATTCTGCTATTGATCAAATAGGTTTTGTAAATAAATCGTTTGGATAACTGTCAGCGATGGAAAGTGTGTTAAAATATGCTTTTATTGTTATTGTCTGGATATTTTTTGTGTGATTTTTATCTTATCTTTCATTGTCACCGGAACATGTGCATATATGGATGCATTTTATACCGACACATTTGTATACGTCTGCACTTAATACAGAGAGTTAATGAACTAAGCCTAGCTGGTTTCCCTTTTCGTTTACCCCGATGAGGGTAGCTTTCGGTGCATTTAAGTTGTATTATCTCTTTTTCATAAGATTGGCATGCTGTAAGCTATTGCACTTGAATTGTTGTTGTTGTTGTTGTTGTTGTTTGTGTCGTCAATTATATTTATCCTACTAGGTATTTAAACATTTTTGCTATCTTACTGTCGGCATTCCGGCATTCTGCTGACCTAATCAAATTCTTTTATCGTTGCAACCTGTGCGAAATAGCTTTCGCTCGAAAGCAACTAATCTGCTTAACATTATTTGAATAAAATAGCGAAAGAAAACAAGTTCAAATATTTTAATTTGTTATTTAACAAATTTTAATGGCGTTCTGTAGCCGTGCTTTAAACGAGTAAATTCACTATAGTTGTTGGTTGATTGTCCACGCGAGCAAAACCCATGTAAAGCATTTTCAAAGTATTTATTTTAAAAAAGCATTAACAAGATATAAAAGGTTTGCAAATAAAAGAAAAACAAGAGAAAAAAGCGAGCTGCAATACTAAATATGCATTACATATACTGCCTTTCATTTATGTATGTCTAGTTGAGCGATCTAACTTTAGGCCAGCATCGAGGTAGTACAGTTACATATGTGCAGCTAGTAAATAATAAATAGTGATCATGGAAATGTACACGCGATAGCGATTAATTGATAAGCAAGAAACAAAATATAAAACAATTAAACATTAGCATACTTATGCAAAATTATGGAAAGCAAAATAGATCTGAAAATTCAATCGAAAATCGAACAACCAATAAGAACTATTTTACACTATATTTTTACACAACTCATGTCGTTAAATCTGATGATTGTTTTTGTATTCTTTCTTCTAACACGTGCACAAAATCATATCATACAACGAGCTTTATTTTCTAATGAACATAAATACTCGTAATCAGTTTCTCTCTACATGGTCTGGTTTTTGAGACACCGGTGACATACGCCTATTTCTACCATTGTGTATCATACCTTGACACAAACTTACCAGAGTCGTAAAAAAGGTGATAAGAACCTGAAGTTGCTTGCACGCACTTTGCTTGATCGATTACGAATGCGAGATTCAAAATTGGTCGTAATCTGTTAAGGCGTGTCTGCAATATGAAAGAGATTGAAACGACCTTGGAATAGACAGTGAAACGCCTGTCACTAAAATGTTCGCTACGTCTCGAAGCAGGGTTTTTGAAAACGCAAACGGCAAACAGCGTAACTCTAACAATTTTCATTGTTTTCCTTCGATTTTCTTACAATGTTTTTAAAATGACATTCTCTAGTAAAGCACGGTGCTCTCTAGTAAAGCCTTTGTTTGTTCGAAAACTTTTCAAACCCTCTCCGAGTTTCACCGTGCTACCTTTTTTTTTTTGAACCAATTAGACCGCACCCCGCAGTAATCCTAGAATTAGAATTGCGTCGCAGAAAGGGTCTCCGTGTGTCCATTTTTAATTATTTTTCAAAAATAATTTTTCTTTTTAATACTAAAATATAATGGAATATTTAATACCTTTCTCTAATAATATTCGTCTAATCCCTTCCATGCTCCCTTAAAACAACTGTAACTTGTAAACTAATGGTCATATCATCATGTATGTGCCAGATCGTAGACTTATCGAATGATATGATAGAAAGAAAATAAGATAAATTGCTGAAGGTAAAAATATCAAATTCCGGACAGAGTTTATGCTAAATAGTTTTATCAAATCTTATTTTTACAAAAAATAAAATAATAAATAAAAAATCCGTTATGCTTTGCTTGCTTGAACGGAACTGGAGCTAACTCAGGTAATAATGGAGATGGGCAACGAAATAGAAAATAAAAATATATGCACATATATATATATATATATAAATATATATACATGCACATATATACATTGCATACAGAGCAAAGTGAATGAACAATATGCCACCCAAAACCGGTAATATTAGTTAATATTCATGTATGTAGACACATATAATTTTCACGCACTGCAGTCACAATAAACAAATTGAAAAAACAAAAGCAATAACAATAACAAAATAACAGAATAAAATAAAAAACAATAATAATAACAGTTGTACACAATAACAACAACAGCAACAAAATCCGAAGTGGCAAAGCATGTTGGAGAAAATTCAATGAGCTAAACAGTTACCGGAGATACAACGTTATGTTATATACCACACAACTTACTGCTGTGGTTGTTATTGTTTTGGTTAATTCACATTATCACGCAACTTTCAAACATACATAATCAAAGATACGTTGGAAAGACTGTCTTTATTTCTGTTTGTGTTTTTTTCTCTCTTTATGACTGACTGCATGTAATGAAACGTAACGTACTTAAATATATGTGTGCATACGTTTGTGCGCGTGTGTGAAATGTTTAGAGATCTAAATGAAAGATAAAATAAAGAGTTATAAAAAAAAAAAGCTAAAAAAACAAACCAAAACCGACAGATGTTGAAAATCCAGAAATGTCAGCGCACGAATTTAGCCATATTTTAAATGAGTTGAGAAATATGGCAGAAAATAATATTAATAAATACATTAAGTAATTTCGATGTATTTCTTTGTTAATTATTAAGAATGAACAACGAACATAAACAACAATGTTTAATAAATTATGACATGAACTGCAACCTCATATACAAGCGCACAGAAAAGACTTGGACGTAAAACTTTCTCACTATTAGTGAAAAATGTCTAAATTATTTATAGCAAAAATGGAATAATCAAGGAAGAATCAATTTTATGAATATAGCACATCGACCAATAAGTTCGTCGGATGACATACAGATGTCGCCACTATTCACGAATCCACATGATTCTTAGATTGTACCAATTTTGAAACGAAGTATCAATCCGTCTAAATTTTATGACATGCCGATCATTAGTTTGCAAGTCACAGTTGTTTCGGTGACTTCGCTTTTGTAATTTTCAAAAAAGAGAAAAATGCTGAATTTCATGTGTTGATTAAACGTAGGGTTTTGGTGAAAAAAATACGTTCAGGATCAGCGTTAGCTTGAAAAATGTTATGGCAACTTTTGTCTGTCAAAAAAATAGATTATTGTCTATGTTTTGCTAAAACCATTTCTATGGTTTAAACAAAGCCGTATGAACGGACGACGAGGATGCTCTGGTCGAGCGGGTTCGGTACTTTGGAAGAGCAAAAGTGAATTTGCGTGAGATATATCATTATATTTTACAGGGACATTCATCCATGAGAAAGCTCTGTTCGAAGTGGACGCCGCGTTTGCTCTTGATAATGCTTTTGATAATGACGTGTTGATGATTCAGAGCGTTATTTAACGCTGCGACATGTAAGATTGTAACATGGATCCATTAGTTTACTCGGGAGTCAAGTAAAAAAGGTATCGCCACTAAAGCAGCTATAACTTGTAAACTGATAGTCGGAGTGTTGCACAATGCTGACATATTTTCCTTGAAGTTTAGCATTATCCAAAAATCATGGGAGTTGATTAATAATGGCAACATATACAAGTCATCCTACGAACTTATTGACCGGTTTGTTGTACCACTTGTAAAATAAGACGTTTAAATTAAATTGAACTTAACGAGTGCAAATAGTCAGGCATCGCAAAGTTTGATCTCATTTGAAGTCAAAATAGCATCGTTTTAACAGGTACAATCTGTGAAGGACAGTTCCTGCCCTAGACATAATTAAATTGTGCTAATCAGGTCAAACTAGAACCGCCCGAATCTCGATTGCTCTATCATCTAGAAGTGAGCCTTTCTCCAACCTACGTTTTCCGGACGAAGAGACAACACAGTAAACATTCTACAAAGGAATAAATGATAGGCACCCTTAATATGGAAGACCGTATGTATTTGCTTAATATATTGTCCGATGCTTATTTCCGATCATCACAATGTGAATTATAAAATGAATTATTTTTATTATGAAAAGTTCACCCAAGTTTTCTTCTTGAAATCTTTATAGTCACAAGCCTACTTTCTTGTTAGTCTTGTTCATGTCGTAGGTTTTCCGAATTGACACATTTCTGCCCTCGCCGTTTCACTTATGCGAAATGCTTGTTTGTTTCTCTCAGTACGTCGTACCTGTCAATCTTGTTATTTTAAACGTAACACTTTATGAACTAAGTGATTTTATTCTTATTAGTTAAAAAAAAAAAAGACTCATAATTTCATATAATCTTCCGGCCTTGTATGTTACGTGAATGATTCAAGGAAATTAACAGAGATAAAAAAAAATCTTATCAAGTTTCCAATCATTATTTATTATGAATAAATTTCCTTCTGTTTTTATTTTTCACTTAATGACAACCTTATTGTAATTATTGTTTTATCGTTTGTCTATTCAATAAAAATATGGAAATTTATTGATCTCTATATATGAAAGATTTCTATTATTATTACCTCTTGAAACTAAAAATAGGTCAATTACCTCAATTATAGACTAATTTCGTTACTCCCTTTGTTATATTTAGAAATACAAGCCTCGCAGATTCGTAAAAATGTGTGCATTCCGAAGCAACGCAAATACTTAATGATGTACTTAATCATACTCCTGAGTTGTTTGGAAAGTCATTTCGCTTTTCTTCTATTTTTTTGGGACAAAGAGAAAGACGATTGGCTTTCACGTGACCATGAGCGGTCGAATTCGACAAATTTAGTCTGTCAGTGAACTCATGAGTTGTCGTACGACGCTTTGTATCAATTGATGCCCTCGTTTTGCGTCCATCAAATTCAAGCGGTTTTCCACAAAGTGTATCTTCGACATCAAAATTTCCTTTCAAGAAACCAATCTTCGGCCAGGCATTCTATCAACAGATCCTCTTCGTACGCATCCAATAATTTTCTTTCTTGCTTGAATAGTATTTCAGCAGATACGATTGCAAAAAAATAAAATATGTCGAAAGTGCTGCTTTCGACTGACTATCCATGTTTGATTGGTCGCCGAACCTAAACCTATCCAGCAGAAGCAAACAGTCTTTTTCACAAATAAGCCGTGCTTCGTCATAGTGCAACAAGAGCCTGAAGATTATAGTTAGGACTTTGCAAAAAAATTGTAGGGAAATCTGCAATTTATATGCGTGTATACGGATTAAGAGATATAAAAAATGTAACTCGAATATTGTTTTTTAATCGATTAATTCAATGTATTTTTGCATTCATTTTTTAACGGTTTTTCGGTGATTTTTTAAAACAATTTTTGTTTTTTCAATAAAATAAATTAAATAAATTATTGTACAATAAAAATTGTATAACCATTACGGAAGGAGTAGGTTTATTAATTATACTCTTCCATTTTCAATCGATTTAGAAACCGATCCTTAATCATTGAGGAGGTTGACTGTTTACATTACAAAATAATTTCTCGGATTGAAGCCAGGTTTTTGCTAACGTTTCCATTTTGCTTGATTATTTGCTACATACAATCGATTTCTTTGCTAACGAGTGAACTTGGGTTGAAGTATATCCAATTGCTATTTCTATCGCACCATTGAGGTTTACAAATTTTTGAATACGTTGGAAAAATTGGACGACTAGGGAAAATAAATTTTTTCGAAAAATGGTTCATCATACGTCATAACCTAGCAAACCATTGATTCATTTAAACAAAACGAAATAGTTAGGGGTAAAGGGAGATCTTGAAAACAAAAAAAAAACTTGTAAATAAAGATACACTACGTTAGGGAATACATTTTATGGAATGTTGTTATTGAAACTTAGCAGATATGGGCAACAGAAATATATTTTCAATGTGCGTTAAAGGATAGATGGTTTAAAAGATTTTGTGACTTAAATTATTTATTCTATTTGTTGTGCTTGTGTCTGTTCATAAATATATAATAGCTAAAAGATCAGAAGGAACAAGCAATATAAAACAATATGTACATATTTATGTATACACATATGCGAATTCGTATATCGTATTCGTATAAAAAATTAATGAATCCTCATATGCAAACTATGGATATAAAAACCAGTTACAAGATTTCAAGTTAGATACACGTACTTGATAATGTAACTAAACCAGAAAATGCTTATAATTGTTAGAAGCTGAAAGCCATGTATACCTGTGCAGACAGAGTTCTTTATATACATGGCTTCAGTAATTTAATAAAAATTTTCATAATTTATTAGTCACACGCGTACAACAGAAACTCGCTAGACTTTGTGGCTAATAGTAATGAGTAGCAATATGTTTACCGAGCAGACTTATTGATGAACATAAACTTATTCTCTCTTAGAAAAATTCTTAAGCTCTTTTTTGTTTTAAACTCGAATTGTTAAAAACAATTTCAATAATAAATCAACGTAGAGTTTTTATAAAACGAATAAAGAGTACATTTTGTAGTTACCTGTGCAACAAGTAAAGTATCGATTTCGACTATGTGTGGAAGAAAGAATAAACCGTATATATATGTATATTTATATTTATACACATTCACACATATGAGAATGTTGATATCAATGTGTGCTTGAATGAATGCCTGGTTTTTGAAATTGATGTGTAATGAAAACTGGCTTTAAATCATTTATTGCCGACTGCTTTTTCGTTGCTTTTGGTTTCTCCCGAATAAATGAAATTTACAACGTTTGTGGCTGATTTTAAAGATATAGCAACCATTAATACTGAAGTGAAGACGTACTTTTTTACTTACTGGTTTTTTATTTACTGATATCTATCTATCTCTGTGTGGTCAATTTGTCATTGCGTTCAAAGCAAAAAAAAAAAAGAAAATAAATAAATAAATAAAACATGTTTTAACTTTAACTGGTTTATCTGCACAGAAAAGCACACACACGCATCCAAGAACGTGTGACAAGTAAATGAAAACAACGGTAGTTTTGTGTTGAACCGTTTTGTGAGATATTAATAGCTCGATCTTCTCTAAACTCTGTCTGCATTTACCATGCGGCCATCAAATTGGTTACATACATACATACATGCTTGTATATTTGCAGAGAAAAACAACTAGTTTTTTGTTTGCTCGTTTTTTTATACTTTACTTTCAAAACTGGTTAAACTATTGAAGGTAAATAATTTATTACTCTGAAATTTTTAGTACATTTTTTCCATATTCGGATATTCTTCTTCTTCTTTGAAATGATTTTTTAAATAAACTTTTTGATGTTCAGTACCACGAATTTTTTACATATCCTTTTTCGATTACAATTTCTCTGCCGTATATTTGACGTTGCGAAGTATAATTTTTTTTTTTATATTTATTGGTTTTGCAGAAAACCTTGTTGACCTAGAGTAGACGTTTTTAACATTTTTTTTTTTTATTTTTCTCAAATTCGCTCTTTTTTTCATTTGTCATTTTGTTATAATAACGGCCACTAATTCTTATTGTTTGATTTGTTTTATATATTTATTTTTTGCTTTTCTTTTTTTTTAACTACATTAGTATAAAGAAACACAAAAACAAAAAAAAAGAAAACATCTAAATATTACGATCCTCGCGACACTAACCATTAATGACTAAACAATTTAGCTCTGTGGTTGCAGATCGTCAATTGATGTACTCTTAGACCAACAACCAACACTAATGCACTCATGCATGTTAACTTTGAATTAACACCACATAAAGTAAACAAATGCTCTTAAAATTGTCAGATGCTATATGCTTTACATTTTGTATATATCTCTCTCTCGCTCTCTTTTGTAGATTGTTTGCTCTTTTATAAATTAAAAATTCACCTGTTTTTAATCTTCACTCTCAGTCGATCTTCCTGCTAAAATTTATTTATTATTTTAATATTTTAGCAGTGTCTTTAAGTGACCTTCCATATAAAACTCCAAATTAAATCTGTAAAGCATATCCAGAAATTGTAAATGTGGCCAAGTTTTCGTTTTGTGGATAAAAACGCACAACAAGTCAATAGTAAATAAAAAACAGGTGTTGTTATAAAAAAAAGAAGGGGAGAAAAAAGGAAACTTATGAAAAGTATGTCTTGTAGAAATCAAATAGAATAATATAGAAAAAAACTTGCCTTATAATATCGAAAAAATATTTAGATAAAAAAACAAAACAATAAATATTTATATACTAATTTGTTTGATGTAGAACGACAAGATATTTCTTACAATACTTTCATCTTTTTTTTTTATTTTGAAATTAAAGAAAAGAAATCACATGTTTTGCAACAGTGAAGCCAAGTTATTATAGAAATGCATGCTCTACACAAAATTTATAACTGGTTCGAGTTCTCTACGCAGAATGCGGTAAAGCGCAATTACTATTGTAATATTATCTAGATTTTGATATTGTACCTACTTTTCGGGATAGGTATATACAAAAGTACAAAAAAAAGTACTTTCTTGTAAGTACTTTCGTGTAAAAAAAATGTACTTCATGAGAACCCTACCTTTATCAGCCCTGTGTATTATTGAATTACTAAACACATATTCTGTAAATAACAGCACCAACGTCTTGCATTCTGTTAAATAACAGCACCAACGTCTTACATTCTGTTAAACAACAGCACCAACATCTTGCATTCTGTTAAATGGCAGCACCAACGTCTTGCATTCTGTTAAATGGCAGAATTCTGTTTAAAAAGAACCAACCTACAGATTTAGTAGAAAAAAACCGTTATTTTGAAAGTTTTCGGGTTTATTCTTTTTTCTCTTTCCTTTTAAAAACATTAAAAAAATATGATGATAATGAATAAATGAAATATTTCTTGCATTTATTAAAAAAAGAATAGCTGTATTATTTCATGAAAATTAATTTTGTGATCGTTATTATTATTATTTGAGCGTATTTTTAATTTTTGTGTTTCATCACATACGTTTAATTTCATAATGTACATCATTCATTACATGTACATCATAATAAATTTTCATCATAAAATTTCGCGTCTTAAGGTTTTATTCCGATATATTACTTAAAGCTACCTTATAACACGAATAAATTTGTGATATAAGGCACACATTTTTTTAATTTATAATATATATCCAAATTAAAGTTACATCATGATACTTTGGTACGATTAAAAACACAAAAGGAGTTTGTATAACACGGTTTTGATACAGCCCGATAGGAATTAACTGTGTTAACCGGGAGACGTCTGTATTTAGTAAGCCTATTGAAGATGAAAATATGTCTGGTATAAATAATATAATTAAGTATTAAAAATCCAAATACTAACTGTCCTTGTTATATTTAGATTAGGGCTTTCTTTACGTCGTCAATATCAATTTCATTGACTGTCATCCATATTTTTGATTCAAATATACCAATCCAGTGTAAACTGCTTTCGAGGGAATTTACAAAGTTTACCGATGTATATAACAATCATTTCCGATTTCTCCAAATCGGTTTATACTCATCACAGGTTCCAAAAAATACGCGTAAATGTTTCTCATGGAAATAGGCTTTATTTCTACGTCTGTACTGATAACAAAATAGAACTGTTATTGCGTAAGAAAAGTCACGTTAGTGACAATACATTGCTGAGATATTGTTCTTTCTGTATGGTCTAGAAATGCTGCTTGACATAAGGAGTAAGTAATTAAAAGTAGAATGCGGCACTAAGAAGCGGATGCAGAATTTTCGTGTCACATAGAAAAACACCAATCATCTATCTATCTACCTATACTGCTTTATTTTTCATAAAATTATACTTATCTTGTTTATTCTCTATGAGAAAGAGAATATGTCATGACTTGACAAAATTGTAAATTCATTTTGATATGCATCTAGGATTACCTGCTAGTACCAAGTAGCTTCCAAGTAAGTCTAGAGCAAAATTTTAAAGATCAAGTTTATGGTTTCTACCTGTACCAGGCCAGCATTTAGCCGATATTGAGCACGCCTCATATAAGAAAATATTTGAATTTTACAAACCTAGCACTTACTGCGGTTATTTATCTAGTAAGGTACAGCCATAGATTATTGCCCCCATACTTTTGAAATATTACAGAAGCTAATTTTAGGATCCTTTATATCTGAGTGTGCGTGCTACGCTCTAGACACACTGACTGGTTCAATATTATGGTTGTTATGGTAACCGAACTGTTATATAAGCTACAATTATGTCGAATGGGATGTCTTACGTTTAGTTGGTATTTTACATTTACAAAACTGCTATTACAGCAAATTGAATTTTGAATGAATCATACTTTATTTATTTAAAAAAAATTGGTGGTTGTTTATTAAATCAAAACGTGCTAGAGAAGCGCGCGTGTGCAAGATAGCAATATTTTCTCGCATGCTATAATAAAGCTTTGGTAGCAAGTTATTTAAATTAAATAAGAATTATTTTGCACTCTTTTCGCGAAAACATGTTCAGTGATTTATATATTCGTTTAGCTCTTCCGCCCTGTGACATGTATTCACGAACACCTCATTTAGTGCGGAGAAGGTGACGACAAAAAAAAATTTGTTCTTCAGCAGTGAGTTTGTACTAAATAAACACACAGCACAAGTATAGTTTGTTTTTTCATCCCCAAAGCTAGATATTTTTGTTTACTTCTCTCTGATTGTAATTTCAAAATTGGGTAGGATTACCGATTATTTAAAATCCAAATGTGTTGTTTATTAAGTTTTAATTTCTCGTTATGATCGTTTTTACCAGCTGTTTAAAATTGAAAATCGAAATAAACTTTCCCTCTATATCCTCCCAATTAACCCTTGTAAATTTTTCCCAGAGCACGGTGAAAAAATAAAAAAAAAAAAAGAATAATCTAAA